>CAJNDV010033508.1:115977-131343 GCA_905221635.1 Symbiodinium sp. CCMP2456 | reverse complement strand
AAGAGTAGGAGTCGGAGTAGGAGTAGCAGTAGTATCAGTAGTAGTAGTAGTAGTAGTAGTAGTAGTAGCACTAACAGTAACAGCAATAGCAGTGCAAGAGCAGCAGTAGTCATAGTAATAGTAGTAGTAGTAGTAGTAGTAGTAGTAGTAGTAGTGGTAGTAGTAGTAATAGTAGTAGTAGTAGTAGTAATAATAATAATAGTAGTAGTAGTAGAAGCAGTAGTAGTAGCAATAGTAGTAATAGTAGTAGCAGTAGTAGCAATAGTAGTAGTTGTAGTAGTAGTTGTTGTAGTAGTAATAGTAGTAGTAGTAGTAGTAGTAGTAGTAGTAGTAAAAGATTAGTAGTAGATTAGTAGTAGATTAGTAGTAGTAGTAGTAGTAGTAGTAGTAGTCGTAGTTGTAGTCGTAGTCGTAGTCGTAGTAGAAGTAGTAGGTAGTAGTAGTAGTAGTAGTAGTAGTAGTAGTAGTAGTAGTAGCAGGAGTAGTAGTAGTAGTAGTAGTAGTAGTCGTAGTTGTAGTTGTAGTGGTAGTCGTAGTCGTAGTCGTAGTCGTAGTCGTAGAAGTAGTAGTAGTAGTAGTAGTAGTAGTAGTCGTAGTAGTAGTAGTAGTAGTAGCAGTAGTAGTAGTCGTGGTCGTAGTAGTACTAGTCGTCGTCCTGATGGTAGTGGCAGTAGGTCGTGGTGGTCGCAGCAGCAGCAGGAGCAGCAGTAGAAATTGTCCTTAGTCGTAGTAAGTATGTCGTAGCAGTAGCAGTAGAAACACTGCTGGTGTTATGTAGTACCACATCCAAAAATGATACCTCTCCTGCTGCTGCTCTCATGACGACGACGACGACGACGACGGCTTCTGCTGCTGCTGATAAATAATTCATTCTACCACTTCTTCTTTTTCGAGTCAACTATTCTCCCTCTCGTTTGCAGGTATTTTTTTTTCGATCTCCAGATATCTCCGGGCCAGGCACTGGATTTGGCTCGCCACAGACTCAGCCTCGTCTGGCTTCTGCGCGGAGCCCTCGATGCCCTTGCAGAGTCGTGATTTCAGCGCTCACAACTCGGCGCAGCATGCGAGGTGACGATTTCGGGTTCGACGACAAGGTGCCGTGTTGCGGCACGGAACGGCAGGTATCAGGTATCACGGCACGTCTTCAGGAATGAATGCAGCTCAAAGGGAACATTCACTGCAACTACTCACCGCCAATCGCATTCATAAAAACATTAGCGTAACCAAAATGAATGATTAGGACCTTAGGGATGCATCCTCCATGGTACCCTACGATAACAATTTATGCGCATATTCTACCCCAAGTTACGGGATCAAAGTAAGGCCCTCCGAACCACCTATGCTGCTCTTCAGACCTCAGAGCTTCCAGCGCACTTTCAGCACCATCGACGGATGTGGCTTGTGGGTCGTTACGCTTTATTGTATTCTATGATAAATGTTTGGCGTTCACACATCTCAGTGGTGGTCTGAGAGCATCAGGAGCTTCTCGTCAGCTTCACCCTTGACCCGATCCGGAACGTTTCTGCTTCGATCCTTTCATCAACAGGCTCAGCAAGCACCTTATACGTAATTTCAGGTATGTTCCTGAATTAAGGATCCGTGTTCATCCGCAAGATGCCTACTTGCCTGCTCAGCAGCGGATAGCAGCTGGTTGCCGTCTTCCCCCTTCTACCGGACTCGGGCCTCCAGCCAACTTTGGAGCTTGCTGAGCCTGGGTCTTTGCAGATTGGGCAACATTAAAACAACGTCCATGGGGCGACTGACACAGTATAAAAAATTGGTAATACTACTGGTACTCATAGTATTAAAAAGAAATAAGAGGTAGGAGAAATAACTCCCCAGTCGGCCAATCTCAACAAGTTCTGGGCCCAGGGCTTGTCGTTGGCACTCTCCAGGGTATCGGAGTACTGCTTCTTCACCTCTTACACTTGTTCTTCTCCCGGATGGAACCCAAACAAGTGGCTGATTTTGCCGCCCGTTCGACCCCACTGCTCTTCCCCAGTCCTGCTGATACTCGGAGAGCGCTTGCTTTTGCGCCTGCCACACACTCAGGAATCTTGAGGACCTGCCTCAAGGCAGGCCCAGCAATCGGGTGGACTATTGAGCAGTAGAGGGCGGTCTGCGCATCCTTTGTGCGCGGGGAGGCAACTGAGGATGTGGCCAAGACTTACGACAGTTCTGTTGAGGAGTTGAGGAGCGCTCGGTCAAAAACTTAGCGAGAGGAGAGAACACCACTTAATACGACAAGAAACACGTGGCATCACATGATAATGCAGGTACTTACACTTTAATTATAATTGAAGCACGATGGTGATGCCGCTTGTCATGACGATCATGACGCTCATGAGAGACTCTCGCAAGCTTAGCATACCATGCAACGGACCTTTCTTGTAGTGTCTTTACATCTGCTCATACTTGCGAAGACTTGAAGCGCCTGTTGCCTTGCTCCTGCCAAGGTCCAGGTCCATGGTTAAACTTACACCTGACTCTGGATGATTTTGACACATACCATCGGAAGAAGCGTCCATGTGGTCGTCTGTTTCTGGCCTCAGTCAATGGCTTCGGCGTTGTCGATTGTGCGGCAACCGACACGACCAGCCTAGGTTCGTCCAAGGGCCAAGTTGGGCATAAATAAAAGGACGATTGCTTGATGTCCCTGCTGAAAAGCATAGAATCTCAATCAGGCCATGTTGGCTTCTTGTGATGTGCAAGCTAAAACGCACGGGCGTGATCTTCAGCACATTTCAAAACTCATTGGATCTAGACCAGTGCGGCATAGTGCGGCGCAGTCACAAGAATGCCACGCCCAACACCATGTCTGCGTCGGGACGAAGGCTGCGGAATGCGCCACGGCAGCTAAACGTGCTTGAGACGAAGCGGAGGTGCAGCAACACTCCAAAAAAAAGAACTGCATGTGCAGTGGTTGCAGGGCGCAAGCAGCTAGTTCAGGGTGCCTTTTGGTCAACAAAACCAACAAATTTTGGCTGCGACGGGTACTGCCAAGGACATGCATCGAGGCAGAGTTGTGGCAGACTTAAGCCTTCTACAGTATCAGCCCGGCGATCTCTCCCTGTGATGTATTTTCGCATGTCACATGAGCAGATAAATGGATGGCAAAGCTTGGCTCCCTGCGTCCACCCACGGAGGCATTTGCCGACAAACGGTCAACGACTCGAAGCATGCCTTCAATGTGGTGCTGCGCATGCATGTTGGTAAATCTTCATCTGGGCCAGGACAACTGCATGTGCGCATATGCTCATTCTCGTCGGCTGTGTCTGCCGGCCTTCTGCAACATTCTCCACGTAGTTGGCATCGATTTTCGGCGGGTGTGCATCTTGGTCGCCTGAGAAATACTTCAAAACGCCAATTGCTTTCGCATCTTAGCGCAAGGATACTGTGAGGGTGTAAAGCTGCACATCTAGCGGGAGTCGCTCTCTGGTTGCTCCTTGTTGTCGACCTTAGAGCAAAACTCATCTTCGACATCCCAAAAGTGTCTGGACGAGGCTTCATCAAGCATCTACATTGGTATTTGCTAGTTGCTGATCACCGACACCTCTGGACAAGGGTATCTAGGCCATCAACCAACGACCGGACTAAGGGGCTGGCTACCTGGCCCTGTCTGACCACTTTGCATGTATGTAAGTATGCATGCATGCCTGTAAGTGTGCGTATCTATATATATATATATGTACTGTATGTGTGCACATGCCAAGAAAAGTTCAGGTGCAGAGAGACATAAGTATTTAGCACAATACGCTTCAGCTTCAACATATGCATGCCTAATTACAGCTCTTTACAGCTGCTGCGTAATTACATGTTTGATGTGCGCTTCTGATGGTCGGGTCCTTCACGCAGGCATACACAACGCACGCTCAGCTTCGACATTCAACAATCTGAAATCATGTACATACTATTCGGACAAAATTGCCAACTGCTTGATGAATTGCAGGCCGGCCGCTGATGTCTAGGGACAACCGGAACGGCAGCCGCCGATTCCAGTATTGGTCGTCGTTATCCCCATAGACCTTGCAGCATCTGAGTGCCATTACAGATTGAATGGGTTCGGCGAGTCGCACTGCTCTGGCAGTGCGAACGTGGCAGACAAGTGGGATGTTCTGAACTAGATTTCCCTACTTCTTACATGAAACATTGCCGGCCTCGCTGGAACCATTACTGTTTCAAGCGGCGCAACTTGGAACCCACTTTTATGCTGCTTGAGCACCGACGGTGGTTTCAGCTCTCACTTTGCGTCCTCAAGAGCATGTGGACTGCCGACAACTTCCCGGTTGAGGCAGGCCAGTGCGATTGTTCCTAGTCTAAAAGTGACTGCGTATGGCTTCTAGCACGCCTCACAATGGCAGCGGGGCTGTGCAGTACAGAGCTGAACGCACTGCCGAATCAAGCTGAACGACGCAGGTGCACAGTAGTAGCAGCAGGGTTAGCAGAGTGACAACGACCAAACGGCCAGGGATCCGGCGCCGCCGATTCGGATGCTAACCGTTCGCATTCCACTCTCTGAGTGCTTCTGCAGAATAAACCTGAGCAAGCACACATGCATTAAGAGTATGGTTCGATCACTCTAAGCAAGAGATGTTTTAGGGGAGACAAACGGGGGAAGCTGCCGATCAAGCAAAAAAAGGGCACAATGCAATAGTCCATGACGGTGCATGGAGCCATTTAGCAAAGGCTCTGCTCTGTCATGGCTTTGGAGAGGTCGTAGGGCGAGCGCAAGGACGTCAGGGGCGGGCTCGCTGCCGGATCTGATTCTGCCTTGATGACAGCCGGCACAGATGTTGTGCGCATGATGAATCGGCAGTACCGATAGCGGAGCGCAGAGTCTGAAGCTGAGCAGTCGGCCACGTTGTGATGTGGCACCCAGTGGTTGCAGGCTGCAAAAGATGAGACCTGGTTCAGGCGCGAAGAACCATCAACTCTGTAAGATCACGCCCGGGAAGCTTCGGACCTGGTCGCTTCCTACCCGTGCTCAGAGCCCCAAAGCCTTGGGCATGCAGCACCTGTGCAGCACATTGAAGCTGCACCTATAATGATGCTTCAGTGCTTCTGAACAAGTCTAGACGGTGGTGATGTGACATGCGGAGTGCTCTTGGCCGAGGGGCATAGAGCAGGCTTCGGACGTTGTGCCGCTCGGCCATGTTCACGAGATCCGCGAGACCAGCGAGGTTGATCTGAGAGATTGGGGTGCAGACAGGTGCGCGGGTCAGTAAGTAAGCCTTGGGACTGTGAGGATCTCGAGTGTAGAGTTAGGGAAGCCCTGTCTGTGCGATAAACATCCTAGGTATACATCCAATCACTACCGTAGAATCGAGTCTGCGCATATCTAACAACTAGCAATCCGAAGGTCCGCACGTCTGGGGGCAAGCGATCTGCCATGCCAAAGCGCCAGCGAGGCACTTCCATGAAGGTCTGGTAGGACGGTCCCAGCAGTGGTGGCTTGACAGCAATCACCATTTCCTGCACTGCATACCTCAAGGCACCACGCGAAGCGAGCAGCAACCCCGAGAATTTATCAGGCGTGTATCCTTACGAGGCTCTCGGATGAATGCTTGTCACAGTTGGAAGAAGGACAAAACACGTCACATGTTGTCAAAAGAGGCTGATAGCACAATCATCGATGATATGGTCTGAACGGCATCAATGTGGTTCTGATCCATTAAATCCATTGGTTTCGACCCTCACGCTCGCACAAGGCAGGCAAGACCTACTTCACGACGAACCGTTGGTTTAGGTGTTACGGTGTTGCGGCTTATTTTTAAGGTTGTCCGTCCTCTCTCTCTGCCATGCAATCCTCTTGCATGTTGGGTCGTCAGTGACCTTCAGGATCTATTGGTTTCGGGCTTCCGGTTACCAGTTTTCAAAACTCAAAAGCTTGAGTCCCAGCAGCTTGTCAAAAAGTATCTTCTGGATGGCGGCAGGATTGCGGAGGTCTGCCTCGGAGTCACAAACCGGCTGCAGGAACAGATGGGGGTGGGGGGGGTTCTCAAGAGGATGTATTCAGGGCCCCCTTCACGCATGCATATGATAAGTATTTTAAGTATCCTGTAAGATCCTGCAGTGTTGGACCCTGAAAACTTCAACCAATCATACTCTGATGAAAACAGAAATAATAACAATGAGAGTAACACAGAACAACTACATAATAATACAATACTGTTAAGTGACGTTCATGTCGGCAAAACTGCGGCACGGAAGCTTGCAGACGATTCTACTCAAGCAGGTTTGGTTCTCGTAGTTAGACAAGAAATTTACTCAAAACTCGGAATTGCATCGGCTTTCTTGTCTGTCTCGGGTCAATCATGGGTCGTAGTTACACGAGACATATACTCGACAGAAGCTCGCTAGGTCGCTGCAAGCCGAACGAGAGGCCCATACTACACGTAGTGCATGGTTGGGATAGTGTTAAAAATTGAAATTGCTATTTCTTACTATTGAGTTTTAGGACCCATATACATGTAAAATGTCACCAACTATGACAACACATCTTCAAACAAAAGCTCAAGACCGAACAAACAAAGCGGAACCCGTCTGCAAAAGCAAACTCCCAGCAAAAATCCCGAACACTCTCTAAGGCCCTAACCCCTAACACAACCCCTAACCCCGCTCCTAAACCCTAGACTCGACGCCGACGCCTCCGTGAATGATTGCCCTCCCCCTGGTGTTTCGATCGAATGGCCAGGAGGTCAACGTCCGCTGCATCGCTGGGTCGGATGTCCAGGCAAAGGACTTGCAGCGGCTTTGCCGCAGCCTCTGACACTTGTCGATAAATCTACAGTACCCCTACTGTGCCTGGAGTCGGGGGTGTATGACAGTGGTTTCTTTTCCAAATATATGTATATATATGTATGTATGTTTGTCTGTATGCATGTATGTATGTACGTAACTCTGTATGTGGGCATATATATATATATTATATATATATATATATACACATAAGTAGAAGGGGGATTCAGCAATGTTCTGCGGTCGGGTTTAACTAGGAGTTGTTGGGAGCGCATCCGCGGCCCATGGCGTGGGAGCCTGCCAACTTTCTTGGGTCCACTATCATACTGGTGATGATATAAATCTTGCATTACTTTAAGGACCCTAAACTATGGGAATTATGTATATTCCTTACTATGGGTAATGAAGGATTTATAGAATCAATCGTATTATACCATGTTGTAACATGATATGTTGCATGTTACGGCATTATTACGGATTACCAACAGGGCAAGCATGGAGATTCGGGATAGAGAGCACAGTATATAGTTATAGGCTTCTCACCCAGAACGGTCATTCAGGCCCCTTCATCAAGCATTGTGGAATGCTCGCTGTCACCGGGCCGCATTTTTTGGAGCTCTCGCTCGGACTGGTTGCAAAGATGCACGAATTGCCACCCGAAAAATCTTTCGAGTGAACGGCCTTTGTCCCGGCTTTGAAGCCATGAAACCAAACACTCCACTGAATTTGCCACTGCATCGAATTAATCAGCTGCACAAATGAAGAATGCATTTGCTGAGTGTGGGGTTTGACATCAGCAGTTCTTTTGCGAAGGCAGAGCGGTCGCCAATCCGGGTCTGTAGCTTCAGTGGGACCCCACGCTCCAGCCGGTCAACGTTGAAAAAAACAACGAGTTTCTTCTGACTTGGTTCAGTTCCTATGCCAGAGAGCATGTGCACGCATCAGAAATCTGGGAGGGATTCCGCTCATCAACCACCATCATGCACTGAGACGCCTCGTCCGCCTGAGACAGAAAACGCTGAGGAGCGATGAGGCCGTGCTACTAGCCTCACCGAAAACAATCGGCTTACTCGGATGGTTCAGCGTGATGGGCCGTAGCCTTGCCTGCCATGAAACTACGCACTTCCTTGCCGTGTGCCGCTTCCTTTTCGAAACGCACAGTGCTTCGGTTGGTCGCAAGGCTTTCGCATTCAGGGTGGGGACGTCTGGACTCACAGATCCCCAAAGCACGACAAGCTACTAGTAGTACCGTAGCTCAGGCAGCCGACGTCCCAAAGCCAAGGGGCCAAGAGCAGCAGCGAGGGTAACAAAGCCGAAGAGGCCGCTGCAAAGCCTTTGCCCGGGACGGGGAGCGACCACCTGGGTTCCAGGTTAGCGGAAGCTGAGGTCATGGGACCTTGTGCGGGGTGGCCAAAGTCGAACTCGGCAAGGGGGGGGGTTTTGTGGCGCTGTGGTCGAACTTTACACGTCTACTGAAGGCCAACAATCACAATAATCGTAATCACAAGGCCTTTCAACAGATCCAGCTGCTCCTTCTAATGCAATCCAAGAGATGTACACAGTACACCATGCCACCGCTTAACCTATCGTAAGCACAGGCACTCGCCGGAAGGGACCCACTGGTGCGTTTGCGTGCAGCGCTCCGTGCGCAGAAGCTTCCCATCCTTGGGGGGCATCGATCAGTGGATGGAGGCACGATTAGGTTTGATTTGACACTCACACTCGGACAAGCCTGGCAAGGTCTGCAGCGATACTGGGTCAACGATCGTTTACTGTATACTCGGCACAGATCACCAAGCAAAGCAGGGTGTTTTCAGGCAAGGCCTTGACACGACAACCACAGATTGTTGTTGAGGGTTTAGGGTTGACAAGGTGAATGAATGACAGGGGCCATGCAATCAACCACTAAAGCCATAAAGCCGGCCGGAAGTTCAGGCCCAGATTCAGCACCGATCGAGAGGACGGTGTTGGGGCACATGTCCCGTCGTCGCATAGTGAGGCTGTAGTAGATGCTTTGGGCCTTTCAAGGTCTTGGTGAGTACTTCTGTGCGAAGCAACTTTCACGGCATGATAGTCCAAAGGACTTGCAGGTCTGAGCTACAGCTGCTGAGCTAAGCTACTACGATGACAGAAGACATGAAGCCAGGTGCATCGACTGAACCGACAGCATGCGGCACATTACACAGAAGCCCGAAACACCCGAGGCATGACTGATCGGAAGCGGGTTAGTGCAATCTCGGCCAGTAAGTCGCTTGCGGAAGCCGCCGAGGGCTGACTCACCGACATGATGGCGTAGATGGGCACTCCCTGTCGCTGCTTTGAGGATCTTTGAGGTGTCTAACTCGAGAGGTTTCCCGACTTGGGGGACTCCTTACGTCGAGGATGAGCATCTACCTGACATGGGAACTGCCCACATTTAGCTTTGCTTCGCCTGGCAGTGCGTGTTCCGCTTGAAGCGCCCCGAAGATTTGTGCACGGAGAACTTCTCTTGCGCATGCTCCTGCAAGGCTTGGGAGGTGAGGAGCGTCGAGGAGACCTAAATGCGCTTGAACCGTACAGGTGCGATGTCTGGGAGCTTTCTGAGAAGAAGACTGGGCGCTTCGCCTTTGGTTTGCACTTGTCCCTTTTGTTGCGTCTCCATGGCTTCTGAAGCCCTTGCTTGCGTCCTCAACCAGAATGCCGAACATTTCTCCATTGCCTCAGTATGCACAAGTATGCACAGGGAAGCAATGGAGATCTTCCTACTTGCTGCAGAAGGAAGCAATGGAGGGTGTTCGGCAGCCAAGATGCCTAGTTCTGCCGTATGGAATCTTTCGGAAACCAGCCCTAAACAACACGGCTTGCTCTTCTTGTTTGATACATCGGCAGAAAGACAAGTCGTTGCAAAGTCGGATGAGCGGCTTAGGCCCAGCCAGATCCAGTCCAGAAGTCGACTTTGGGTTCCCGGCTCCATAGGCAATGGGCACCTGAGACGTTCTCGGATGTCTTTCTACTGCTCAGTACGCCGAGAATACACCTCGTTCCGGGATCCCGAATCCGAGAGGACGGGCTTGCGGGAATCCGTCTGGGCTGGGATGAGCCGTTGTTCAGTAGAGGGGCCAAGGTACTCAACTCAGCGATCTGAGGTAACATGGGCCCTTGCACTGCAAAGCCCTGCTAGAATCAGGTCCAAGCACACAGCCGTCACCGTAGTCGGATCAGAGGCAGCCGAATCGCGATTCCTGAAAGGGAGGTGCGGCCAACGTTTAGTAGGGAGACCCCGCAGGATGGCTTATGATCAAGGATGCAGCCTCGGAGCGTGCCGAACAATCTGTCTAAGTCTATGGAGCACACGAAGACTTCTGCTCTCCCCTTGTTTGTTTTTACAACTGGGCTCTCGCGAATGCCAGCATCAATGAACCGTGTCGAAACTTCTCGCAAGCAGGTTTCAGGATGTGCGACTCGCAGTCCACGGCCCCTTCCAGGTCACACAGCTCGATGTTCTTCGTCCCTGCCTCCGTTGCAAACTCTTTTTGCAGCTGCCATTAGTACTGTCATCGAAAACTACTATTATTACTATGGTTATTCTTACAAGTATTGCTGTTGTCATCATCATTTATAACTCCTGTTATTCGTCTTAGTATTGTTTATTATTCTTCTTGGGTTTTTTAGCACTCGCACTCGACTCATTCTTCATATTCTTCTTAACACTAGTCGTATTATTATTGTTATTATTGTCATTATCATCTTTCCGAGCCTGTACAGGCCACACTGACGTGATCGGCTGACACAGGCAAGTCGCCTTGATGGAGAAGAGCTGCAGGAGCCGGTTGCCAGCCAGGATGAGGGTACGCCCAGAATGTGCGATGCCGAAGTGCGAAATGCAGGCACCTTCCCTTCTGAGGGTGCTATCCTGAGCTTTTCTCAGGATTTCAAGCCGCTTCCGAGTTTGGTCCTTCGTGCTTGGGGCTGGAGCAGAACTCAGAGCAGCCAAGGCTCCAGGAGGTTCACGAAAACCTTCTTGATGCTGTGCAGGCGCATCCGGTTATCCCGGGAAACGGAATAAATGCTGATCATCAGCCAGGGGCAGTCCCTCATTCTGCCCAGCCTGAGTAGCCACGGGACCGTACTGGATGAGGATGGCTGAGAACTCTTTGCAGGGTTTATAGACTCTAAGGTTTAAGGATAGGGTTGCGGGAGTACAAGGATTTCCATATCGGAGTCCTTAGATTCAACTCGTCTGCAGCTTCAAAGAAGGCAAGCAACACTGCCAGCACGTGCTCGCCAGGCTGTCCCACATGCGGAAGGAAGCAGAGCTGGTAGATCTGGCACTTGCGCGGCGGAGAGAAGCAGACCTGAAATTAGCAAAACAAGTGCCCTTTATACAAAAAATGAACAGAGTTCTGTGGTATGCTGTAATGAGTAATGTATTTATCTAAGGGCTGCAAGGGGATGTTGGACGGCAGATTGTAGAAGCTACGTCAGCCACCTGCATATCCCAGCGGTGCCTTCTGTACATGGAAGTCTAGCCCTGGGATCCTTCAAGGCTTTTATAAGGGATGTATGATAGGGTTTGATATTAGGGGCATTTATCATTAGAATGGGGGTTTTCGGGCCAGTTTGCAAGCTGTCTGCAGGAATGGAGTTGAATTACTCCGAAGATCCTTCAGGTATATACTCAGCAAGGAGCCACCGATGACTCTAGGGGCCTTAATATTTGGAATAATGTTTTTTGGGGCACATTCTACTCCAGTAATCGTACTATATAATTTTATAGTATAATATAACTATAGAATAATGTTGGTCATTATGCAATTCACTAGATTGCTCCCGCATTCTCCAGCTTCCCACCTCCGCCAGCACCGCGGGCCGCCGAAGGTCTGAGCTGGTCCCAGCCCACTTCCTTGGCAAAGGGAAGCCTTTGTAGCATCCCCCGTAGGTTTATAAGGTGGTTTCAGGGATGAGGTTTCGTGTCGTAAGCCTCATAGAGTATAGTACCCCCTAGGTTTAGGGTTTAAGGTTGAGGGTTCAGGGTTGCGTGTCATAAGCCGTATGGAGTATAGTACCCCTTCAACAGGGGAGCCTTGCAGCGTCGCCGACTTTGAGTGCGGGCAGCTTTTGCAAGGTCCGGCCCACTGTGCTTGAAACAAGCTGCAAAATACTACCACGTAGCTACCATGCACGTTATTTAGGGTTCAGGGTTTAGGGGTATACTCATGAAGTCCACACTGCACCAACAATGTGTGCTGGCACAGTGAAACCAGCACAGGAGCTCGATCCACAAGAGCTCGAACAGCACTGCCATCGCAGTCCCAATGTCTGACATAACACTGACACAACAAAAAAGCGTCCGAGTGGCCAGATCATGATAGTGTGCTCATTGCCAGTGAGCTCGCAGTGTGCGAAAAGTCGGGTGTTTTCCGGATGCTGGCACATGCAAACAATTCCTGAGGCGAGGTGGCAGTCATTGTTTGCATCAGCTATTGCCTGTCACCCAAAAAAAGTCATCGGAACATATCGAAGCAGCTCACAGTCAGGCTTGCCGAGCCATGCCTGCTCTATACGCTGGAACGCCAGCCCTGCCAAGCGGCGCTTGAACTCGGGGCTTCGGGAGACCGGGATGGCCGTGCCGGTGTCGCAGCCTAGGGGCTCAATCGGATCGTGGTAAGCGGCTGCGTGGGTTGTGAAGGAGATTCTTGGAAGCTGGAATCAATCTTGCAGGGTCTTGAAAGACACGGACACGGCAAGTCGTGGAGACACAACCAGGCCGGGAATCCCTGCAAACCCTTTTTCAGCACGGACTGAGATGCCGGCCAGCGCCTATGCAACCCTCACCCCCGCTGAAGGCAAGCCCTAAACCCCAAACCGGACTTGGGCAGGATCCTTGGCTTCTGTTGTCATAGTCACGTGCCCTATCCAGACGAAGCCAAAGCTGGCAACGGTAGAAACAGGTAAGCGTATCATAGGGTACTATGGGACTTCGGAAAATGACCCTGATATCATCACTGGCTGTTGTCTTGCCCATCTGTGCGTGCACAACCTTCCTGAGTGGCGCTAGTCTGCTCTTGCCTAAGGAGACATGGAGGGTCCTGATTAGTACTTTCCGCTTCTGAGGATTGTCCTGCTCTCACAAGCGATCATTGCTGAACCAACATTCTACAGCTGGGCCGCAATCCACTCGGCGGACGTCGCAGAGTGCCGCCTCGGCCGAATTGCCGAGGAAGGCGCCGCCGCAAAGCTTGGCACACTTCCTTGTTTTCGGCTTCGAGACATGCTCGACATGCGGCAAAGGCTCTCAAGCGATCGTTTTCTGACGACCCCCACATAACTTGCAGGGCCTGCGCCCATCAGCACTGGTCCCTGGAAAAGCCCCCCTATCATGTGCTGCAGCAACCTAGGGGTGATGTTGACGCACGCGCCTGGGCTCTTCAGAGTCATGTTCGTCAGGTCACGAGAACATGTATACTCGTAATGTATATATATATATATATATATGTATTTTTGAATTTATACTCATATTTCTATTTATTTGTTTATTGTTTTATATGTATACACATATCTCTCTCTCTGTATATGTACGTATGTATGTATGTATGTATGTATGTATGTATGTATGTATATAAACAGCATATTCTAGTATCCAAAAATATACTGCAACATATAGTATCATAGAATATTAATGGCAATTGTTTTGCTGACGAGCTTCAGCACTCCGTCGTGGAAATAAAGCACACTTTCCTCGCAAGGAAGGAGGGTCAAGGGCTTGACGTGCCTAGGTGCTCTGGGGAGCTGCATTCGAGTCCCCTGTAGCATGCTATGACGTACTGGATGCGATACTATGCTATAATATGTTGTAATATATTATAATAGTATACTATAATACCCTCTAAATAAATGAATAAATAGACTATATATATACATACATATATATATATTTATTTATTTATTTATTCATTTATAACAGTATACAAGCTGATGTGAAGATTGCTTGGGCAAGGCTGCATGGTGGAGCCGAGCGAGCAGTGGGACTGCAAGATCGCGACAACACCCTGACTTCGCGCCTTCGCATCCTTCTGCCACAGGCGCTCGTACTCCTGTCATCAATGCGGTCTGCAAACACAACTTTGAGAAGCTGTAAAGGAAGGAGGTGCGCGAGCAGTGGCTCCTTCATGTTGAATCTGCGTAATTGTGCAATCGCCAGAAGGCCAAACATAAAACAGTAGGCTCGTTACCGAAGGTTGGCTTCGACACAGGTTCTGCACAACCACCTACAAAACTGGCCAGGACCTGACTGAGCCACTCAGACAGTGCCTCTATGCTTTCACATTGCACTGCGCCCCCGGCACGACACTCCGAAGGTCCATGGGAAATTCCAAACCCCGCAACCTTCAGCTGTAAGGGCTTCCTGCCGGCATGGACAGACCAGTGCTTCCAAACTGTCATGCGAAAGCGACGGTCTGGTTTGCCTCTCAGTGCTCAAGTCTCCAAGTTGAGTCTTGGATGTGACTGTACGGCGCCTATTTTTAAACACCCGGACATTTAAACAGCTTAAACAATTGCACTAGGTCTAACAGCAGTGTCTTTGGGCCGCCCAACTTTAAAACATCCGGAAGTTTTGCTTCGTTCCCAGGCCACCTGCCTTCCATCCTTTGTTGCCCTCCAGCCCTCCAGGCTTCCAGCCTGCCGGCCCCTCCAACCTCCAGCCCTGCAGCCTTCAATGCAGGCCCCGCCAGTCCTCCCGCCTTCAAGCTTTCATTCTTTCTTCCTTCAAGCCCTCCAGCCTTCCGGTGCTCCAGCCTTGCAGCCTTCTCCAGCTCTCCAGCTTTCCAGCCTGCCTGCCCCTCCAACCTTCCCGCTCTCCCTTCAAGCTTTTCTTGCTTGAGGGCCGGAGGGCTAGAAGAGGGCTGGAGGGCTGGAGGGGCTGGAGGGCTGGAGGGCTGGAAGGCTGGAAGGCAGGTTGGAGGGCTGGAGGGCTGGAAAGCTGGAGGGCTCTGGAGGCCTGGAGGCTGGAAGGCTGGAGGGCTCTGGAGGAGGCAGGAAGGCAGGTTGGAGGGCTGGAGGGGCTGGAAGGCTGGAGGGCCGGAAAGCTGCAAGGAAGGCTGGGAAGGCTGGAGGGCTGGAAGGCTGGAGGATTAGGGCTGGGAGGGCTGGGGGCTGGAGCTGGAGGGCTGGAGGGCTTGGGGTGAAGGAGGGCAGTAGATATTTAAACCTCTGGATTTAAACAAGTCATGTACACTACCTCTGTCATCCTTGGGCCTGGGCCGCCCTCCACATATTTAAAAAGCGTCACCGTAGTCTCTGCATCCTACACTCGCTCCACCCTGGGAGACAAAACCCCCGAGTATCACCAGGCTGGAGCTGAGAAAGCAGGATGCTTAGAAGTCCAAATCAAAGTAGTATTGGTAATGTAGGGGTTCTTCATAATTAGAACAGGGTTTTGAGGTAT
The DNA here is from genome assembly GCA_905221635.1 of Symbiodinium sp. CCMP2456. Lineage (NCBI taxonomy): Eukaryota > Dinophyceae > Suessiales > Symbiodiniaceae > Symbiodinium > Symbiodinium sp. CCMP2456. The sequence goes on along the minus strand of CAJNDV010033508.1, from coordinate 116,180 downwards.
ATTATCCCAGAACTATGATAAGGACCCCCCCTCCCCCCCAAATAGTAGAGGTACTTATTAAGGCCCCTATAGTAAATATTTAAGCCTCCTTGTTATCAGGTGAATTGCACTTGCTCTGAAAATCCCCTCGACCCTTTTTTGCATCAGGACTTGTGCAATCGCCTGAATGTCCCCTCGACCCTTTTGCGTCCGGTCTGCAGCGA
>CAJNDV010033508.1:101311-115877 GCA_905221635.1 Symbiodinium sp. CCMP2456 | reverse complement strand
AGCCAAATGAGCTTGAGCCGTAGCCATTTTTCCCCTCGACCCTAAACCCCCTAACCCTTTTTGAACGAGGTCTCTCTGAAGTGCCTCCAAGCTGATACCCCCTGACCCTAAACCCTAAAGCCCCTGCACCCTAAACCCCTAGACCCCTAAACCCCTAAGCCCCCAGGCCCCCTAAAACCGAGTCCTCGTTGGAGAGCCCCTCCGCTCCGGGCTTCGGCGCCGGGCCTCGGCTCTTTTCTGAAAAGTTCGCGGGGATCGGGATTTCTTGCTTTTTTTTGTTGGTGTTTCTTCGATGTTTTGGTGTGTTTCTTGGGTTTCGTGTTTTGGGGGGTATAATTATTGGGGGTTTCTTAAGCCAGGTCTACAGGGTTTCGGATTTCGTAAAGCCTAAGGTTCTTTGAACTTGCCATAGGGTCGGTGCTTCAGGGTTTGTCGGGTTGAGGGTGTTAACACTCACACTTGCAGGTTAAAGGCTTAGGCATTCTTGGTGCACCTGTTGTTGCGCTTATTGATTACTATATTGCGGTCATGGTGCTCATCTTTACAGCATTTGTGTTTCGTCTTGTTGTGCTGCTTCTATGCTGGGCTATTCTTAGTGGTAGTGTCTTTGCAGGGTCTACATTGTGAAAAACAGCGGCTATGCGAGTTTTATGATGGCAGTCTTCTTCATTCATTTATGGCCAGGCGCAGTCGCTGATGTCTGGCACGGTTCCAGGTCGTTTTAGATCCAGACTTCAACCTTCTCTCTTCTCTTGGGATCCGATCGTCCATCAAGGTAACCCCCACGGTTCAAAGATCTGACCTGAATCTCAGGGACCAGCCATAAACCACCGACCCAACGCCTGGGAGCTTGAATCCAAGCCTAGGTCCTCATTCCTGAGCCCTGGGAATATATAACCCTACACCCGAATCCCGAAACCCTGACCGGAATTCCGCTGCGGCGCATTTCGGCATGTCCAAGCCAGCCATAGTGAGGAAGAGTTGCGGGGAACGCCTCCGTGGATCTGATGGCTAAAGTTGCTCAAGCCTTTCTTTCCTTTGCAAGCCAAGCTCTCGGTTAGGACACTTTGGGTTTCAGTCCGGAGGGCTTGCCAAGGGGGCTGAAGCGCTATTACAACAAAAGATGTGGATTCCCTGGCCACACTAGAACCAGAATAGAAAGCCCCAGAAGTCGCTCCAAAGTAAGATGAGCAAGTCTACCAGTGCCCAGCCTGTTGCAGACTTCCAATGCCATTGTCCTGGGCTCTCAGCGTGCAGCAGCACCAGAAGTCTCCAGTCTTCTCGACTGGTTCTGATCACATCCACGTGTTCTGCTAAGACCACAGAGAAGCAGACTGCATCATACTCCACATAGTAAAACAATATGACGTTCATGTGCATCCGGGCTCTGATGCTCGAACCTGAAAACGCAAGGCGCAAAGCTAGACGGAGTACTGCAGCGACGCCTTCCCAGCATGAGCTGCACCACGAGGCTGGGGGGAAAATAACTGAATGTATCAACGACTCCTTATTTTACCAAAACCCGCAAAAGGCCTCTGAAGATTCACCAAATACCACTAGTTGCAGGATCAGGCTCTCGAAAGGGATGCCCAAAGGACGGCTGAACAGGGAATCGTTCTCGTCCACATCCTGGGGCAGCTGCCGGCGGACGAGTTTCCCGAATGTGTTATGCATTATATGAATTATATTCTGCAACACTATATTATATTTTGTTATAGCTTATTGTACTATGACGCAAGTTCGTAATCAAATTTTGTCCATACCTTACAAGTAGGAGTTAGGATTATGGGGACCCTTCGGGACATGGACCCTCTCAATAAGGTCCCGTTTTAGAGAGCCACAAGTAGAGCTGAATAAGGGGTGTCCCTAATACTACCTAGGATACTTGGCCCGGTGATATGTTTGCAGTGTCATCCTTTTGCAAACCCTGCCTGCATCCCTCGCAACACCACCAGCCAACCCCTGACTTGCTCCTGGACGCATTCTGATTGCAGCCGACCCGCTTTTCGAAGTGCGCGATTCTTCCAGCGGTTGAGCTGCACCATTATGCGGATGGCCTCTCGGCTCGGAGGAGCGCTTCCCCTTCTGTGTCTCAGGGTCAGTGAGAGTTACGGCTTGGAAACCCATGAACATCATGGAATGCAGTGCAACCAAACTGGCCCAGGGCACTTCTACATGCCAGTGGGCAACGCAAGCAAGCAGATACGTTTACGAGCGCTTCATCGCAGCCACTACATGACGCCTCACCTACAAAAGCCCCCCAGGTTTGAGGATCGCAACCCGCAGCCCAAGAGCCGCTTCCATATACGATGCTCTGTCAGATTCCGTGTTTACTGTGACTTCAGATGTCTGACGTTGCCTCTAATTAATTACTCCTCGAGTTCTTCACAAGGAATTTACGACGGCATGGTCGTCAAAGAACACTCCAATCGCCGCATATGAACCTAGCCAAAATCACTGCAAAACCTCGAGCCGGGACCCTGTCACTGGCCTTGCGCAAGTTCGCCAGGTTCTTCTCGCGCTTCCCCACCTTCATCACCTTGCGGGCTGTCGTTCCCCAGGGATGCACAATCCCGACACAAATGATGGAACTCCTACCTCCACTGCCCGCTACACTCAGGCCCATCTTGCTGTGGCTTGGTTGCGACAGGAGGCGAAGCAAACGATCTGATCTCAAGCGTGCCTTGTACAGGTAGGTGCTGAACTCCACCGCGTGCGCATAGGCACGGGCCTTCTTCAGCGAGAATTGCCTCTGCTGTTCAATCTGGAACCTGTGATCTGGTCTACTCCCAGGCTCTCCGACAGGGGACCCCTGGCAGGTAACATATGCCATATGGACCAAAGGAAATATGGCCTAATAGCCTACGTGCTCGCAGAATAGAGAGCGCTTCAGCATCTAACCTGTGCCAGCGCAAGCATATTAACGCCAAATGCAGACCTCCACATAAGACTGGAAATTGTGCTGGCTGCCTTTCTGCACAGAAAATGATGCTGCAGTTTTGGAGCTATAGATTCTACATAACTCTTTGTGTTGCACAGACTTGCACATGCCCGCCATAACCCTAAAACCCTAAACGGCCTTAAACCCTCTTAAACGCTCCCAAAGAGCCCAAAGAAAGCACACACTCTCTCTCTCTCTCTCTCTCTCTCTCTCTCTTAATGCGGCCTAAGGTGCTTGCGGATGCGCCGAATGACCGCTTGCGATGCCTGACCTCATTTGGAACACGGGTTCCCACTCGTTTGAGACTTTTATCTGTTCTATCTGATCTAGTTATCTATCTATCTATCTATCTATCTATCTATCTATATATATATATATATGTATCTGCATCTGTATCTATATTCTTTCGCACGGTTTTGTCTTTTTGAGGTCGCTAGTACTTCATGGGGTTGTCGTGGTTGCGCTTAGGGTGGCAGAAACTCAAACTATGCATATCACTGCCACCCTCATCTTTCCGATCCCGAAGCTTGCTTCACTTGATAGTTGGTGACATGGCCCGGTGACATTCGCGCACCTGCAGCCTCTATGTAGACTAAGCGACCACCGGTGTCGCGCAGGTCCTCGAGGGCTCGTAGCTGCCCGGCCTCGCACAAGTTAGAGTCTGAAGCGGTTCGTGCACGGGCTTGGTCCGGTGTCATCGGATGTGGTATGAAGTGATGATGGGATTTTTGGGCTTGTGCCGGCAGCTTCGTGTGCCTCTCTGCGGATGTCTTCCTCTTACAGCCTGATCTACCAAGCCCCACAAGGGTTCCGTGGAATGCATGATGCGGGAACTGGACCCACAAACTTGTTGACCTTGGGACTTGGGACTCTCCAGCTTTATGCGGGCTAAATGTATGGAGGAGTTGCAGCTGGCCTTGAGAAAGAGGCGTGTTGTCCCCAGGGTCCACCTCGCACGAAGAACACAGACTCTTGACAGCTTAACTATTCACGCATCGAAAATACCCTGAGATTTAGAGCTTTGGGCTCCGCGATCCGCTAGGAGAGGGCACGTTATGCAAGCAAGGAGCTGGCTCTCATCAATGTCCCAGGCAAGCATCACTGCATGCATGAAGTTTCGGTCCTGCACGCTTTGGAACGTGAAAAGCGGGCTCTTCCTGCATCTTACCTGGTAGGTGGCCTTTCAAGCCATCCTGGGTTCACTGAAAACTCAATTCCTCGGCAAAAGGTACCGGGCAGCGGCAACAGCCACCTGTGAAGCAACCGCGAACCGCAAAGCGACTGGATTGTGTGCTGTTGCATCGGAGCACATGTTCAGCAATCTCGCAACTGTATGGTAATATCTTCTGACTTTGTATGCCCATCGAAGCAGCCCCCCGAATGAAACTTTGGCAGGTGCGTCTGAAAATCTCGATCTTGACCCTCTATCGACTGCCTTCCAGCGCAATAGAAAGATTGAACTTTTCAGGGTGCTTCGACTGCCGCCCCCCAAAACCTCATGCTGGTGCAAACGGGGGTGATCTGCCGTTCTGGTCTGAGCCATCACACATACATTACATATATATATATATATGTATCTGTATATGTCTGTCATACCTGCGCTATCAGACATGAAGACTCAAGCTGAGCTGTCCGAGTAGTGGGCAAACTCAGGCGGCAAGAGCTTCTCGAAACGTGCCCGCAAGTCCTTAGACCAGGGCTTCGGGCCTTAGGGGAATTTTGGATTCAGGGTTTGGGTTCAGGGATCCGAAGTTTGAATGCCGCGCCAAGGCTCCCGGAGGATGCAGCGGTGGGGATAGCCGTAGTGCATGATTCGCACCAGTTCGACAGTGCCGCACTGAATCACCTCGTCCATGCAACCCAAGCCCCACTGAAGATCTAGTTTCAGACTCGAGCCGCCCTCATTTTCTGAAAAGGTTTTCCGAACCCTGCTTCTTCCATTACCTCTCATGTCTCCATCTCTTCTGGCCTCCCTGCTCGCAGAGTGGAGCGGCAAGCTGCAGACGGTACTAGAAAACTGTACAAATGCACAGTCCGGTAGCTGCTACGACAGTACATCAGGATGCACGGGCACCCCAAGACCCCAACGCATCTTAGAATTCTGGCTCTGGCCTGGTCCAGGACATACTTCCGGTTGAAGAGCCCCGGCTTTCGCTCCTGAGGGAAGGCATGCAAACCTGAGCAGTTGATCCTGAGGCAAGAGAAAGATGGATATAATGAAAATAAGAATACTAATAGTAGTACCTAATACTAGTACTAATAATACTCACAATAATCATAACAATAACAACGAACAATGACAATGATATAGTACCGGCCGGCCTGGTTGGGGTTGAAGCAGCGGATGTAGTGCACGGAGCACATCTTGAGGGTGGCGAGCAAGTCCTTGCTCGAACTGCTGGAAGCTTCCATTCCGTAATTACGACGGCAACACAGGCCTGGCCTTTTGGAGTCATGGTCTGGGGCCTCCCGACACCCTAAACCTAAACTTAGACGTTCCCAAGTTCAGTCCGAGAGTCGTTGAGGTTGCTCAAGTACGTACTGCTGACGGAGCACAAGCGCTCGCCAGTGTAGGCGGCCGACAGCCGGCTTGTGTCGGCCATGCTTGTGACGAGCTCCTTGCTGCCGTCTGCAAGCAGAGACTCGATCTCTGGAACGAGGGAGTCATTGTTCTTGTCGATCCAGCCCTTTGTAGAGTAGGACACCTCGGATTTTTGCTACACTCCGCTGAGAAGAAAGCCAGTCCGCAATCCCTGGGCATCTCATCTCCGTGTAGCATGTCCTCTCGTACTCTGGCCCGGTTCTGACAGCTGACCTGTGATGTTGCATGCTTGTTGAATGCGTTCTGAAACTTCTAAAAGTTGCACTAGACCCACTCATACGTGCCACAAGCCGAAGGACGGGTCCAGCGTAGTGGCAAATCTGAAAGCCTTAGATGTCCCAGGTCATCTTGGACTCTCGCATACTCTCGCAACCATAAAACACCTCGGCGAACCTGCATGCGCATTTTTCTGGAAGCTGTCTGTGTGTTTCAGCCGTTGCTTTTGAAAGGGCGTGCTCAAATGCAAACGGCGCATGGTCTCTTGTTTGGGCCAGACCCTATGCTCGTCCCCATGCTTCGCATCGATCTTATGTCGTGGGACTTTCAGGGCTTTGGGCACTACAGAACATTCTGCATTCGCAGCTTATGGGGGCATGCCACTCCTAGACCCTAACTGCACCAGATCTTAAACTCAGGTCCAAAACCCTTAGTCCTAAATTTGCTACATCCTGAATCCTGATTCTTCAACCTTCGAGTGCCGAGGCAGCCGTCATGAAGTCCAGGTCCTGCTCCGGAGCGGCTGGCCTGGAGCCGACTCGGAAGTCTCGGCAGTATTCTATTGTAGACTATTGTGTGATTGTAGTAGTAGTACTACCACCACCACCACCACCAGGACGACGACGACGACGACGACGACTACTACTACTACTACTAGCGCTGCTCTGCTATCGCCACTACCGCCACCGCTGCCACTACGACGATGACGACCATTACCACTACTAGTACTACTCTTACTGCTGAGGCTACTGCCGCTGCCGCTGCTCCTAATCCTACAGTAGCAAGGTAGTAAAGCAGGAAGGTCGGTCGGTGGTTGGGCCTTCAGCTTCAGTGGCAGCACCGGTCCACACTGGCGATCACGGATCAGTTCGCGGTGAACCTGAACAAGGCTAAAAAAGCGGAGCAACTCTATGTCTAGGACTCTTTCTGTCGCAGTCGGATCCAGCCAAATGAGGTGGGCCCTTCGTTGCTATCCAAGCGGGATTGAAGCCAACCGCGTAACTCACGAGACATCACAAGACAAGGGTGTGGGTTTCTTGTTGGCCATACGCAGTTATGAGTCCAATGGGCCAATGGAGAAATACAAAGCCTGCGTGGGCCTATGCAGCGACGTATGACATCCTAGACGGCCCTTGTCCGCCGAACCTGTTCGCAGAACTTGGCATCCTTGTCGTCCTTCGGACCCGTGCGCACCAGATTCTTGATGGCCCGCAGGCTGTGCTCGTCCAGCAGCTTCATGACATTCCTCAAGCCGGGATGCCAGAATTTGTCTGGCAAAGTCGGCGAAGGAAGGTTGGTAGCACTGCAGGTTGCGAGACGGACTGCCAGGAAGCGCCAGAAGGAGTCTGTCGAGCTACGAATGCGCTTTCTCTACATCTGTATATAAGGTGAGTGTGTGTGCATGTATATATATATATATAGAGAGAGAGATACCTGTTCCTTTACACACACACACACAATCAGGCTATTTATACATGAAAAGTTAAATAAATATAAATATAAATAAATATATAAATAGATAAATAAATATATACATATATATATACACATCTGTGATTATACACGTGTGTATGTATGTAAATGTGTAGATGTGTATACTATTGTTCTTCCAAAGCTTCTGGACGCCCAGAACCACGGGAGTGGAGTCTGGCAGGTCCATCTCGAGTACCGTAAGCCGCTCCTCCTCGTACATCCGCTGCTCCGCCTGGAGGACCTCTGCAGGAAAGGGGTCTTTTTTTGCCTCCTACTTAGCCAGGACGAGCCCGCATTGAGGGTACAGGAAAGGGGTCGTTTAGCTACTTAGCAAGATTTAGCAAGGACGCGCCTGCCTTGCAGGGTATTTAGGGTCGTTCAGGGTTTAGGGTTTCGTAGGAGGGTTTTGGGGCAGAAGGACAATAAGGGCCCCAAAGTTGCTACACTGCTTCCAAAGCAATCATAAGCTATAAGCGAAAGCTTCAAACAACAATGCAGGCCTTACGACGTAAGAAAAGTTACCTTGCGTAATAGCCCTGCGTCTCAACAGCAACCTTTCAACCTCCACGCACCGGAGCCATGCTATGCCTTCAGTGAACACTTGTCAACAACTTCCCTGCAACAAAAAAACAGCCTTGCAAAGATCGGCCCTGAACTCTCGTTCTTATTACCATTCGCATCAAAGACTCAGAGGGGCTGGTCTTTACCAATCTTCTTATCTGAACGACCAAGATAACCCAAAGCACAGCTCCCCTCAAAAGCGACTGTTGCAATCTTCAGAAGCCCTATTAAACCCACCACCTCCTCCACGAAGAACTGCTGCAAGCGTTCGTTCGCCAGGTTGATGCACATCTGTTCGAAGCTGTTGAGCTCCAGCCGCTCGAATCCGTAGATGTCCAGGGTCCCAATGCCTCGACACTCTACTAGTAATATAAGTGGCCCGATGATAATCTCAGAATGGGGTTTAGGGGTATATTTGGTATTCTATTACGGACCATCGGAGGATACTACTGCTAGTCCTTCCGGCCCCTAGAATAAGGAACGGGTCTAAAAGGGGTATCCCCAGTTTGCAAAAGAGGGGCTGTTGTACGAGACCTCCGGATGAAACTTCGCGTTGGAGACTTCGTTGATCTTTGCCACTATCTTGTCAAACATGCGCTTGTACAGCACCTTAACACAAGGACTCTCCATTCCGACTGGGATTTCGTGAGTCTCGAGTTTCTGCAACGCAATGACTGCACGACATCGTCTGAGGACGCAAAAGGGTCTCGATATTCCGCGAGTCAGTCTCAGATCACTTTCTGACGACATTGAAACTGCAGCATAGTGTGTCACTCCTCTGTAATTACAGCACTGTGCAACAATGACTGGCTGGTGTTAAATCTTAGCGTGTTGAGCACCTTGATGATGCACTGGAGCGTCTGGCGTGCTTGTGCAAGGCTGCGGGGGCACTTGATGTGCGATGTGCGTCCTGTCGACAGCATAGACGTACCCCAGATCATGACTGCAGGGCCATGTAAGAACCTGACCGGAAGAACGTTATGATGCTTATCAGAGGCCAAGCAACCCCGCTCCGTTGCCAACACCCAGCTCCGATCATGGGCCCTCATACGCTGCAAATATCCCCTCACCCCTTGGCAGGTGGTGCTGTAAACGACTGGCAGCGGTAAGCATGACTTCAGCAAGTGAAACCCTCATACATCTTGGTGGATGATGTAGGGACATCCCTACATGCATATCCCTACCTATGCACCTATGTATGAGCAAATGCAGGCATCAATCCCTACCCCGTGCGCAGCCCAGGTATGACCAGGATTCTTTCGCCAGGTTGGCCAGTCCTTGTTTGTTGACGCGCATTTCACGGAACCTTGGTCGGCAGAGCGTCACTGCTTGCACTGAGGCAAAGGTGCCTCCAACATTCCTTGCTTAAACTTCTGGGTCTTGCCGAGCATCGTGCGTGAGATTCAAGAAGGACACATGCCAGTAAAGTCTGATAAAGTCTGGTCTTGCACAGCGTGACCGAAAAACCCGCCCACCGATTCCACTAGCCCCAGTCGACAGTGCCGCTTGCAGTACTTGTTTCTCAAACCTTTTCTCAATGCTTCGGTTCTCCTGTCATACAAACATGACCTGTGGTGCCTTGCACCACGAGAGCCTTCAACCTAAGCTACTGACCAATCCATCGGATCAATTTATTCAGTATGATCAATTTATTCAGTATGTAAACCGATACAAATTAGAATCAGTCGAATTGCCAAATGCAGTAAATACTGAATTCTAGGTGTCAGAAGCCAACAGCAGCAAAAACACGACCACACAAACAAACGACACGCACAATCTATTCATCTACCTACCTACCTACCTACCTACCTACCCACCTACCTACCTACCTACCTACCTACCTACCTACCTACCTACCTACCGACCAAGCAAGCTAGCTACCTACCTACAGATCTACCTATCTACCTGGCTACCGGCCCATCTAGCATTCTACCCATCGATCTATCTATCTAGGTGTATATGCGCATACCTACGCAGAGCCATGTAGCTTTCAGTCGTGGACAGATTTTTGAAATGTCTCGTACAGTTTTCTGCTTGGCTCTTCGGGACCGCTTCTAAAGACTAGTTTACAACGTTCAAGAGGCCATCATGAGATGACGATACTACTAAAGAGGCCTGAATAATTAGAACAAGTTCTTGTGTATGTTATGAACGTAGCGTGATAATTATGATGATAAGAAGCCTATGGAATAACATTGGTAGTTATTATTCAGGATTCTGTATTCAACCCAAATAAAAACCCGTCATAGTAAGCCTTACGGAACTTTATAAACGAACCCTATTGAGGATACTTATTCCTCAGTATTCCTTGTAATTACTAATCTTCATATTCCTGCTATTGCTATTACTATTACTGTCATCCATATTGAATATCATTACTACTCATACGATATCTATCACCATGCCTGCTACTAGCATTATAGTGTAGTAACCCGAAATTTGAAAGCCCCGCTATCTTCTTCAGAAGCCAGAAGAGCTTAAGGATGCGGGAGATGCCAAGCCCGGTGAGGCCCAGAAGGTCCGCGGCCGTCTCAAGCGCCTCGACACATAGGGACGTATTAGGGACATATAGGACACAGGGGGCCTCAATAGTTAGAACAGGGTTACCTTAAGGGTTCCCTCAAACGGATCCATGACTTGATAAAGAAATATGGATAGATTTGGGGTATATTCCACGGGCATCTGATCAGCCTCGCTTTTTCGAGAGCTCTTTATGGTACTCTATGGCCATCTTCCGATGTCGACACTTCAGGATTTCTTGGGGCCCATCAGGGTTTGGGATTGACGTGCGCAGTCCCTGCGCCGGAAGAGTCCCGAAAAACAAGTCAAACGCTTGTTTCAACAAGGAGGCCGTAAACTTAATCGTAACGATGATCCTGGCCCATGTGAAATGCAATGAAGCAAGAGTCGTGCTGCTTCCGGGCCTCTTCCGTCTCTTGGGAGACGGCGACTTTTGCGGTCTGGCTGCCTGCAGTGCTGTTTCGGAATCAGCGCAACTTCACCGACGGAAACGGTTCTGAGACTGCTTGCAGTACATGACAATAGTTGGCAATAAGCTGCATGCCATTGAGCCTTGCCCTTCCTCCCGAACACACGTTCTTCCGAGTAGCTGTCCGGAAGTGGCAGGTCCGACATCGCCGTGGAGGCCGTGTGGGAGCCTCAGGGTAAGACGACTCTGCATGGGCGACATTTCGGTGCTTCAACGTATGAAATGGCTCCAATAGTCTTGCAATGATGCAGCTTTTGGATGAGGACCTTGTATCTTGCCGACAGACTAAAACCAAGACCCTGAGTTGCGCCCAAGTGCTCGGTGAAATGCATGGCGACGAATCGGGTACTGAGCAGTCCTGGGATGAGAGCAGCTTGAAAGCGGGCTTCTCAATAGGGCATATGCTTGTACCGCTGGTTTCCGAGAGGTTTTATTGGGCGGCAGATGTTAAGGCTGTTAAGGTTGATCCGGTCAAATAAAGGGGCAGAAAGGATGGGTATGGCAGGTCAAATGCGGTTGATTCTTTACCGGTTGAACCAGAAACTAGCACGCCGACAACAGGAACGAGTCGTGTTTAACATTGACATTCGTTCCTGTACGACGAGGCCACTCCTAATATAGTCTTTTTACGACCCCTTCGATTCGGGCCCACAACGCTCACCAGCACAGTTGACTCGGTCCTGCCATCAGGAAAACGGATGTGTGCATTGTGAAATCATGAGAGCTCATGTGCTGAAGATCTCCTGCAGCTTAAGCCCCACTGACACCATTCCTATTGCCATTACAATTGTTATTCTATCATCCTTGTTACTATTCCCATTGCCATTACAATTCTTATTCTATCATCCGTGTTATATTAAATATAACACGAAGTTTTAATATTAATACTATTGCTATTCCGAGCCCGGCGGCATCTTCGGAAGGTCCCGTCTCCACGAAGTCCACCTCTCCCAAGTGGATCAATGCCCCGAGGATGTCCCACATGTGCTCCTTCGGAGGAAAATATGCAATGATATAATATTTCAGTATACGGCAGTTGATCTAAATCTGTAGATATGTACAGGCTGAAAAGCTGTTTCATACTATGCATGTTATACTGTAGGTTTGCTTCCGTGTGCAGATATTAAAGCGTTGTCCATGTCGCATTTCACAAGATAATTGTCGATAGATCAGAAGATGAGAAATTGTGGCATAGCATATAAATCTGCCCCAATCTTCGATTGCATGACGTTCTCATGTATCGTCTACGTATCCAGGCACAGAGATACCAATCCATCTATCTACCCATCTATCCATCTGTTTGTGATCCATCTATCCTTCGACCGGTCTATCTGTGAAAGGACTTTCACCTTGCCTGCTCCAGGCAGCATTCCAAGTCTCTGGAGCCAACCACGCCCTCCTGGAAGGAGGCAGCGCGGCGGCGCGTTGTGAGGACTATGTGGGGCCCATCATGTGTAAGCCCTGGTGCACTTCTAGTCAGCACTTCGTGAACCCCGTGTGTGTACATGCACATACATAACTTTTTGCATATGTGGAGGTATGTGCATCAGTGTACATACATACATATACATACAATATGTGTGTGTTCGTGCAGAGTACATATATGTATACATATGTGCGGATGCTTCTTCTAAAGAGTATTTGTATATGTACCTGTATCTTTGTAGATATATGTATGTACGTATGTACATGCATAGGTATGGGCAGGTAGGTAGGTGGGCATGCACGTATGTATCTTGGTCTTTGCATGCATGCAGGCATGCATGCAAGATTGCATGCATGCATCTATGTACATACACATGCATGACGTTTGCATGTAGGTATGTATTTCGGTATGTACTTACGTACGCATGTACTTATGTAGGTATGCATTTATGTACGAGCTTACATGAATGTACATATCACACCTGTAGATAGGCAGATGGACATTTACATGGATGGATAGCTAGACGGTAGATGGATTTCAGTCAACTGCTACCAGAAGGACTTAGTTTTGCTTCCGTCTGTGGACCTTTCTGCTGAACGTTTTTGCATTGCTCTCAGGAGCGTGCGCACGATTATGAAGAATTCCAGCAACATGATTGAATAGACTCATGAGCTTGCCAGTAGTGGCTAAACACATGTGCGTGATTGGTCTTTCTCGCACCCCTGGCAGTATCACTCTAGCTTGTATATGAACTGTGTCGCATGCTCATACTTGGTACTATTGTCACCATGACAGTGTATGATGAACAGAATTCCCGGCCTGCTCATGACAAGTGTTTAAGAGCACTTCGGCTGTACCAGCCTTTGATCCATCATCATGTTGGCATTCCTACTCTCTTGCTAACTTGATCGTTAGCATCCTGTCGCTGTTGTTGTTCTTCGTGTTGTTTGTCTTTTGAGGGCAGCCCAGAGCCCTTTAAGTGGCGAAACGGAGGAGGCTTTTTGGATGGTAGGGGAAACTTTCTATGCCGATACAGATGGTAATTCCAAGCCACATGAAGGAGCCGAGATGTACAATGTACCAGGGCTTTCTCGAACACTGGTACTGTTCGATGCTATTCCTGTGAGGGGAGGACGACTAGTGGTTTGTGGCATGTGGTGCAGCAGCCGTGTCTTTCGTACAGTCTTCGCCCATTTGGCACCGGCGCTGGCAGTTTCTGGTGGGTCTCATCATTGAGTTGGATGGCGATTGTGGAGATGACCTCCCCTAAAGACCCCTAACCTGAAATTGTCATTCTGCTTTAGTTTCCCCTAAAGACCCCTAACCTGAAATTGTCGTTCTGCTTTAGGTCTGTCCACAAGTCCTAATGTCTGTTCTGTCCGCCTCTTGTCACTGTCTGGCTTCCAGTGCAGTCAAAGACTCGGTTGCGGTCGAGTGCGAGACATGTCCTGACATGGAAACGCCAGCTTTTCAGGAGCCTTCCAGAGGACGTCGACTGTCTTGCGAAATCTGCGGACCAAGTCAGGCCGCATCATTTGCCTGCTGCTTGGGTGTAGGCTGTAGGCGAAGGTGGGGGCGAGATATCGAGGTCTGCACGGTTTCTGCACGCACTTGCCTGTAGCATCGGCGCTGTCATAAGCAGGACTGCCACCTTTCGAATCTTTCGTGGCTAAACAGACGACCAGAGTATGCAGTTGACGGCATTGCTGTAACATGGCTGTAAATCATCTTGTCGAACAACGTACATGTTTGCTGGGTCCTAAACTGACTTCGGAGTTGAGGCAGCTGACTTTTCCTTTTCAACCATAGACCTGCCTTGTGGCCGTCAGACGTTTCTGCCGACCGTGGCTTCAATACCTCTAAACCTTAAACCCTAAACCCTACACCCCAAACCCTAAACCCTAAACCCTAAACCCTAAGCCCTAAGAATGCCTCAATGCCTCACGAGGGACCCTCGGCTGCCAAGAGACGTGTCGGCAACAGCGCGAGCGCCTTGGCTCGGTTTCGACTTCACCTCTGCCCAGAGACTCCAATACCCCTTAATTAAGGAATATACCTTACATCATATTAAGGATCCTACTATAATTTAAGGTATATTCCTTAATTAAGGGATATTGGAGTCTCTGGGCTGTCTTCGAAGGAGAGGCGAAGCCGTCTGATGTGTTGTTGTAGTGTTCCCAGTTCAGCCAATGAGAGGAGCTTACATGTAGATTCAAGTAGGTGACTTGCTGGCTGTTTCAGCACACGCGAGGAGTCTGTTAAGGTTCTGGCCTTCAGTTGATCGTCACAGGGCAGAGTTTCAGGACGCTTATTCTTGGCCTGCCCCAGACCACTTCGATAGAGGGGTGGGGGGGGGTT
>CAJNDV010033508.1:86789-101211 GCA_905221635.1 Symbiodinium sp. CCMP2456 | reverse complement strand
GTAGTAGTAGTAGTAGCAGTAGTAGTAGTAGTAGTAGTAGTCGTAGTCGCAGTCGTAGTCGTAGTCGTAGCAGTAGCAGTAGCAGTAGCAGTAGCAGTAGTAGTAGTAGTAGTAGTAGTAGTAGTGGGTAGCAGTAACAGCTACAGTCGCAATAGCAGTAACAGCAACAGTGACTGTAACACTACCAGTAAGAGTAATAGTAACAGCAATATTCTAATACTGATAGTAAAAGTAATGGTAGCAGCAGCAGCAGCAAGAGTAGTAGTAGTAGTAGTAGTAGTAGTAGTAGTAGTAGTCGTAGTAGTAGTAGTAGTAGTAGTAGTAGTAGGTATCAGAAGTACAGTGTGCAGGGAATGTAGAACAGTTGTTTGAGACCAAGATTGCAAGGGGGGAGCAAGATTGCCAAGCAATCTTGCAATGCTGGTCTCCAAAAGTAAACTAGTCCGTGAGCAAGTGGGGCAAGATTGCCAGCAATCTTGCAATCTTGGTCTCCAACCGGTAAACTAGTCCGTGAGCAAGCGGGGCAAGATGACAAAAATTGCCTGCTTATCTTGCCCCCCCCGAGCAAGATTGCCAAGATGGTTCCATCAAATAATTGTTCTACATTCCCGGCACAATTAAAAGTAGTAGTAATGGTAATGGAAACAGTATCAATAGTCGCAGTAGTAGTCATAGTAGTACTATATGGCATACTAGAGCAAATAGGCTAAAAAGATAACTTTCGCCAAGAAAGTCAATACGCATCGCCGCACCATCGCGAAACTTTCGCGAAGGCATATTTAGCTATGCAGTTGGCCTTTCATATAAACTATGGCTCAAGGAGCTGTAGATCGAGTGCCAGATTATCATGAAGAGACATCGCTTTCAAGGCCACCCCGCGAGAAGGCGGGGGTTCCTAAGTAAAGAGTTAGCATTTCCGCGACAGCCATGGCATGTCTCAAGGGGTCCTGCTCCTCCTCACTGATAAAGAGAGACAGCGCATACTTGAGCTCCTCGAACTGCTTAGCCAGTCGCTGTGTCTCAGGCGAGCCTTCTTGCAAAGGAGGTGTTCCACTGGAGTGTAGCAGCTTGTAGCTCTCTTCGCGGTCGAGCATCAGCTTGTCCAAGTACTCCTCATCCATGCCAGCCAGCAGCTCGTAGAAGACGTGGTAATTCTTTTCGCCATGCTGTTGAAAGACAACACGAGAACTTTCCAAGAGGAAGGTCTTGATCCCCGCACCCACCAGTGAACCGACTCGGTCGAACATCATTTCGTTGTACCTTGGTTGCTCCAGAATCTGTGAAACACCTGAGAAAGAGCAGCAAAACCCTCAAACGTTTCATTTTCTAAACAGTCCAGACACTTTCCAAAGCGAGAAGAATTCATGTTCATCACCGTGGAGGCGTTGCCGAACGATTCCAAGATGGGGTTCGCCTTGACAATCTTCTCTTGGATCTTGTTTCCATGCTCCACATCAGTCCTTCAATAATAAGCGTGAAAGCTGTGAGCAAAGGAAAACTGTTGAACCCGAGAGTCAAATGGATGCTGATCCTCGCCACGCCTCTCGTGTTCGAGGATCAGCACAGCTTCGCTAGATGTTGCGACTTGGCTTTAATCTTGGGTGGAAGGGTGGCCTGTCCGGTGATGCTGCGTGTTTCTTTTTCCTGCCCTACTGCAGGAACCGCGGCAAGCCATAGGTTTGTTGTCAACCGCCCAGATCATGGTGAGCAGCTGTACGCAAACGCCTTCCCGTCTGACGTTAAACCCTATAAACTTCTCCTGGACATGGAGGTGAGGTAGTGCATCGTGATCTTGGCTGTCTCCGTCTTTCCCGCACCGCTCTCACCGCTGATCACCAAAGCCTCTCCGCTGGCAGGGCTTCGTGGGTTCAAGCGGGATCCATTGTTGTGACTACATCTGGTGCGTGGAAAGTACTCTTGCTACAACTTCTACACTCATTATGACTGTTGGTACTATCACCCACTTTTTCCGTTTCGATGGTATCATTGCGTCTTTAGACACGACAGAACTGGTGACACTACCGAGCAAATAGAGTCTTTGGCTGATCTTTGGCATACTTCCGTCTTTTCCACTTGCACGGGTGCTTTTGGTTTGTATGCCTGTGCAGCAAAACCCTGGCATTCTCCGGCACAACATGAGCTGAAGACACCACAGCTGTTGTTGAAGTGGCTGCAGTTTCTTGTGGGCTTCCTGAGAGAGGTAGAAAGCATTGGCTTAAGCGCCATGCTGAATTTCCAGCAACTCATGAGTCATGGGCCTGGTTCTTGCGATGCCGCTGCATGCGTCGATATGCCACGTCCGCAATGGCCTGAAAGTGCTGGAGACGGTGGTAGATGGACAACAGGCATCAACAGGCTGAGAATGGGTAAGAACTGGCGTAAGGGATGCTGCTGACGACAAAAGCCCGCTCTGGCAACTCTTCCATTGCGTCCAGCTGTCCAATTGCATGCAAGATGCATATGGATGGGGCGGGAGGGTGCCTGGGTTTTTGCCCCAGTACTTCTCCATCTCCTGCAAGAAGTGCAAAGCAGGGGCAGCAGTTGCTAATGCTCAGTTCAGCGTGAGTCGTACGCCCAGGGTGTTGAAATCCACCACCCTGAACCCTAAACCGGTCCTCGCGAGAATAGAGGCGACGAACGCTCTTGTAAGGGTTCACCGCGAGTAGGACGTTTGCCGTGTAGGTGTAGATCTCGTCTTTGGAGTACCTCTTGCCTCACGAAAGTGCGAGAAAACCCCGCTATTGAAGCTTGCATCCCTCGCCTGAGCCACGGAGGTCCCTCAAAGAGCCGTCTGACTGTCTGTCTTTCGCCTTATGACTACAGTTAGCTTGTAGCCCTGATACAGACAGCGCAGTCAGTCTTTCGTCTACTGCATAGAATGTAAGATATTGTACTTAAAATGCATCAGATAATATGTTATAACTTCTGTACAGCACCATATACCCTAGCGTTGCACCTCGTAGCAAGAGCAAAGTGTTCGACCTACGTGTGCAAAGTAGTGCCCGCACCCTTGGACCCAGCGGCGCAAGTTGTCCAAGATGTTTGCATCGTCCAAGTGCACCATCTCCGTGCAGTCCTGGAAAGTTCGCTCCTGCAAACGGGCGCAGCCTTGTCCTGACCCAGTTAGTAAGTCACCCCTCCTGTGCAAACTCTGTTGAGTTTTGCTTTCCCATCATGGAGACAGACCGCGTTTGGGCAGCAGGCACTCGAGTCCTCGCCCACATCGTAGAAGGGGCGGACATCGCTCTTGCGAACCTCAGTTTGCACATGCCTTCAAGATAGAAGATCATCAACCTTCCCGAAGCTTTCCAGGCTTAAGAACCTCAACCCTGAGCCCTAAACCCTTAACCCCTACGAGTAGAGCCCTAAACCTACACAAAGACGCTTTCCTTCGTCAGTTCAGAGAAGGACCCAATTCGAAGGCTGAGGCAAGGAGCGGCCTGAGATGCACCGCTCGGGCCATCAGCAGCCACGATGATGGAGTCCTCAAGATGTGAACACTTAGGGTCCCTTAAAGTCCAGGGTCCCTTAATTAAGGCCGCTTAGGGTTTTGAAGACATCGGGTTTAGGGCATTCGAAACTGGCGGTTTTTGAGCATGCCTCACATCGCAATGGTCTGGAACGGCAAGCCGTAGCCGTCTCCATGTGAACCATTCTCACGAATTGCATGCCGAGCGTCCCGAAAGTTGTCCACACTCAGGACACGAGAACGGCGGTAGCCTTGTCTGCGGCTTCGACTTTATGCAGCCGTGCGGCCGTTCTCGGCAAGTTTGTACGTCAAAAGCTCCCCGATGGAGCACCAGGGGCTCAGGACCACCATTTCGCTTAGGCTCTCTAATTGGTTACACTGTGCTGTTTTGACCCACACATGCATGATGCGTGTCTTGATGCTCCACACGAGATCCCGTAATTCTACCAGAACCTGTCGCAT
The DNA here is from genome assembly GCA_905221635.1 of Symbiodinium sp. CCMP2456. NCBI lineage: Eukaryota > Dinophyceae > Suessiales > Symbiodiniaceae > Symbiodinium > Symbiodinium sp. CCMP2456. The sequence goes on along the minus strand of CAJNDV010033508.1, from coordinate 97,280 downwards.
GCCGGCCAGATGCCCTCCCTGTCGTCTTTGTGCCACACCCAATCCTTGGCATTCCAGGCTCCAAGCCACGGACCCTGTCTCCAAAAGCTGAACGACTGCTGGTGCATCGTTTCCGAACACAGCAAAACATGCGCGTCGGAGACGCTGGATTTCCGAATCCAATGATACTTGACTCTGGGATCGGGATGGAGAGAGCTGTTAGGCACATGCAAGTAGGCCATATTGGTCTTACCCGCATTTGGCTTGGCATGCTTTGAGATGGCTTCTGCAAACTCTGGCGAACCAGACCAGACCTCGGTCCCTCATGAAGACAAGCGACGTCTATCTCGTAGTGCGAGGCGAGCGGTGAAAGTGGGCTTCCTGCCACTCGTAAAACAGTCACCAAAGCCCTGCGATTCCTGGGAAGCATTCCACATGAACCAGCAAGCTGAAATTCCATGAGCCCTCCCAAGACAAGCAGACCCTACCTTCCCCACCTATTTTCCGAGACTCCAAAGACAAAGCGGAACGTGTACTTTGCTCATGTGGACAGAAGCAGCTTAAGTCTTCTGTCCCTGTCCTGTGCTTTGGCGGCCCTCCATGCTTCAAGCGTCACGAAGACAGACCCCTGGAACTTCCGCTTGAACCAACGCAGCTGCAGCTTTGGGACCAAGTGCTGCCGAGGCATGAGGCTACGAACAAACCACCTAAACACAACACACGACCATTCAAATCTTCCAGGATTGCAGGACATCCAAGCACCTTTCAAACGTCCTGGCAGTGGTGCAACGAACGACCCCTGGCATAGAGCCAAGCAGGTTATGGAAAAGGCCCAGAACATTCGGTGTGAATACTACTTACTTCCTGCCATCCATCCGAAAACCCATCCACCCAAGATAATGAAAAGGTACGATCCGCACTAGAAGCCGAGTCCATGCTCCGGGGGCACCGAAGCCGGGAGTCGGGAGGTGCCTCCATCTTCTGCTTCCAGCGTTTGAGGACATAGCGGCCCACGAGGCCGGCTCCTCCGACCTGGCAGGGCTTGGAGGGAGGTTTTGGTTTTTGGCCTCGGGGCTCAAAGGGGTTTAGGCTTGAGGATCTTGGAATCAGGGCTCGGTAGCCTCGAGTTTTTCGTGGGTTTCGGTCCAAGCTCTCGGATCGACAAGACAGGTCGGATTCGGCGGACATCTGGAGCTTTACAAAACTCAAAAGAAGCCCGGCTATCTGTATGCCTTCAAGGCTTCGGACCCGGACCCCACCCCCCAAGCCCAAGTGACCTGTTCAGGATTCCGACTCGCCACCGGCAAGCATATCGAGCCAGAAAGCAGAACGATAGATGCATGAGTGCCGTTTCTCACTACGGTAACGAACCACAGACACCACACATGATGGCAACCCTGGGGACAATCAACCTGCGCGAGTCCGAGTCTGCTCAAGACATGCAAGGATTGCCACAACCACAGCTGGTACTTTCGTTTCCATGGCTCAAAGCTCGCGTCACTGCCTGGAAACAAGCAGACTTAGCAGACCTGCTCGCGGAAAGGCCCGTCTAGGACAAGTTCTGACAGCTATGTTGTGTGGAGCCCATGAAGGCTTGCAGCTCCAAGTGTCCTTGACTTGGCCATGTCGCTTGTACATTTGACGCTTCCATCTGCAAACTGATGCTCGCAGCTTCGAGGACGACTTTCTCCCGATTCTTGGGAAGCTGCACGGCATTTCCACAGCTTACATCCCCATACAGTGGGAGCTTACAGACATAATATATTTTCAAGGGCATTCCAGCCGTCATCATGGTGATGTTTGCAGCTTGAGCCAGCCGGAACAGGCGAGAGCATCGCAGCGAAGCGAAACATCCTCCAAAAAGTCAGCAGGCAACAACAGAACAATGAGAATTATCACCGACGATTGAATGCAAGAACCCAATTTTAAGGCTCCACTCCTCACGGCAAGTGGTTGGAGCACGAAGCGTCGTACAGAAACTTTGAATCACGACCGCCGTATTCAGCCCCCACGTCACGGGCATGACTTTCTTTGAGAGCGTAAGAAAACCATCAGCGAAGCGTGGCCACCATCTCATCTGACGTGTGCGCTCAGCGCAGAGCTTCGGACATTGTCCAAGGCTCCACTGCTTTCGGATGTAGGATCCCCAGCTTATGCTATATAATATTTTTCCCATAAAACAAGCTCTATCTCAGACTCTACAGTAGAGCACAGAGGCCGGAGTTCGGGCCTGGATTCGTATTGAAAGTCACCTGTCAGATTCTGTGAAACGGCCATGACGTCCAGGCTGCTGCACTGTTGGTGTACAGGGGCGTGTTTAGGCTTATCGGGTGTTCGTATCGAAGGTTGATGGATGTTGGACTCAGCAATTTCTAGGACGATTTCCAATCACTGCTGTTCATTCGCAGGCCGTGCTTCGCAGCACCAACAGCCGCACTGAAACAATCCCGAACGCCACTTGCCTGCCGGATGTGGAGAACAGTGGCTACCGAGTCACCGAAACTCACCGAGCACGTGCTCTCAGCTTTTTGAGCGGTTTTGCTGCTCAAACCGCTTCATGTGGCCACGGATGCGTGCATCGACACCTGGTCCATGACAATGCAGGGCTGCTGGAAGCGGCACCCAGCACCGCGCCGATGCCACGCACATCCTTCATGCTAGCAGGCCTGGTGCTCGAGGGAACTGAGCCAGAAGATCTTGGCCGGATTGAAACAGTGCCTTGGGTTCCAAGACTTTTGGTTCCTTCAACCTCGCGCGAGATCACAATTATTTACGATAAGGAGTTGTGCTCATCCGAAGCTTGAGACGGGGGCTGTTCTCCAAGCCTCTGCACCGTCTTCGTCGAAACATAGCCTGGGTAAATCACAAGCTGGCATGGGTACATCTGGGCCTAAGTCTGCTACCATACCCGGAGCGAAGGGTTTTTGGGTTTCAGTGCCTCTTGGAGCCCATAACCAGCTTACAAGAATCCTTCGAGCCATGATCCTCAAACTCCGAAGGCAAGGTTCAGGGGTGTAGGGGTTTAGGGTTTATGTGTTCGCCGGCTGGCTCACTGTGGTGGTTCAAGCACACGAACAGGAGCAACAGGATTGTCTCCAAACTGTACAAGTCTAAGGTGTCTTCAACATGCCGTTTTGCGAATGTCTCTCTTAGGATCGTAGACTCGTATAGGTGACAGTGAACGCCGAATCTGATTTCACGAGATGAACCACTGTAATTACCAGAATGCTAGGATGAAAAGTTCTGCTTTCGTCATACCACTCCGCCTCTCGCGAATCCATGCAGCCGGCTCGCTTCGCAGAGACACTGGATTCGTCTTCCCCTCCTTCACAGCGGTTCTGCCCGTCCAAGAACTCAAACCGGAAGCACTGCCACTAAACATCCTGCAACCACCCTGCAGGATTCTGTCTGGCACATGTCGGCGAAAACAGTGACAGCGATGCACACCGCCGGCACATTGACAAACAAGCTACATTGGGTTAAAGACCCACCGCTGATGCGTAGAACTTCCAAGGCAACTAAGCCAGGAACCGCCAAACCACGAAACATGCACAAACACGAGCTCTTCCCCTCCCTCCAAAAGCTCGCAACCCCTCTGGCCGAAGAGCGTTGCATCCGCTTAGGAATCTTTTGAGCTCTGTGAACTTGAGTCTAGCAGTCCAGCAAACCCGATCTCTGCCGCTTCCCTCCCTTGCCTTTGAGCGGAACGTCGTCTTGTGGCGCTCTGGCGCGGCACCACACTCCGCATTCAAGCTCGATCTGCAGCTGTTGCGTTGACCTCTGAGTACTCTGGGGTTGAAGGTTTCAGCGACATGGAACACAACCCCACCGCGGCTCTTACAACACACTGGCTTCGGCTTGGTACCGGCACCTCCCTCACCTCCATATATTTCTATGAACAATCACAGCACAAGTTTTTTCTGGCACATGCCCTGGGTTTCCCCAGATCTGGTCTCTTCCATGTTGCGAGAGGCTACCCCTGATTGGCACAAGGAGCCCTGCCAATGTCTCAGCCACTTCCCGTGCACAGGGCAAGGAATGTGGCGTCACTAAGTGGCAGGGAACCTCACTCGCCAGCCAGTGGGAGAACACCCCCTGGAAGCTAAATGCTTTCATCGGAACAACAGATTTTCACTGTGATTTTCGTATCGCAGCAGCTTGTGCGGGGTCAAAATGCCTTGACTGCAATAGCCCACAGCCATGTGCGCTGTATGCCCTCAAAATCTAAGACTCCAATTCCAACGCATCCTTACTCCCGACCCTCCCAATCAAGAAGCTGCATCTTGGCTCAACGGGCAACCGTGGCCAGTGAAACAAAACCCGCTGCTACAAGCGGCTTTCACTGCCTTAAAGTTCGCTCTTGGCCTTCTTCATGTGCGCCATCACTTTCTTCATGATGGGCACCTCCTCCTCCACGATGCGGATGGAGTTGCGGATCTTGCCCTCAAGACGGTCCGGAGACATTGCCAAGTATCCCTCGATCTTCTTCTTCATCTCCGGGCTGCAAAGGTCCATGTTCGCCGGACCGCAAGTGGGCCCCAAGTTCTCCTCTGCGAACTTCTTCAAAGTGTCGAAGTCTCGGCCACCCTGGTAGTCCTTCATGTCACCAGGCTCGCCGTACTTGATGGTGGGATAGCCCTGGATTCCAAACTTGGTGCACAAAGACTGGCCCTCCGTTGTGCAGTCGACGTCCGCAACGAGGGATCCCGGGCTGCCGCTGAACTCATCCATCCTGTGCTGTTCTTGGAAGCTCTTGTGAACCTATCAATTTTCGCTTTTTCATACAAACTTAGGAAAATCCTCGAACTTTGGAGAATCATGTTCAAGAAGGACCTAGCGTCAGTTTGTCCCAATCGGGCTTCAGCTTCTTGCAGTGGCCTCACCAAGGAGCCAGGAACTTGATGAAGACGCTCTTCCCCGCCGTCTCCGCGTCCCAATTCGCTTCTGTGAGCTCGATTCCTGCGACTCCCTGGAGGAGAGCCGCAAGGGCAAGGGCGCGGAACGCCATGACTGGTGGCCACCGGAGTTAGGGAAGCGTCTGGGTCCGCCTGAAAGCAACAAAATTCGCTGCGGGACTGTATTTTTGCATAGGCCGCAGTTCCCTTGCCTCAAGTTGCAGCATTTGAGCTATTGCTGAGCTCCTTGCTAGTTGAACGGGCGCCTGGCGACTAAACCCCATAGAGCTGCACGATGGCATCCCGTAGCCAACCACCCCCGCTGTAGACCCTAAAGCCTTGAATAATCACCTCGCATAACCTAAGCCGGGACCTAAGCCCTGCCTAAACCCTAGAGTCCTCGCCCTAAAAGCCCTATAAACATCTAAACCCCTAAGCCCCTTTCTGCATCCGGGCTTGGGAAGTCGGCCTGGAAAGTGACAGAAAAACAGTAGCATTGTGCCCAGCCGTATGCTGGCTATACACTTCATGACCTAGTACGAGCCCCGAAAGAAAGCCTGACCCTTATCCCTAGGCCCCTATAAATCCTAAACCCCTAAACCCTAAGCCCCTATGCACCCTAAACCCCTAAAGCCCGAGAGCCGAAAGATCACCAAGCAGGAGCCAGGCCACCACGCTGCGTAGCCGAGCATGATGCGCAAAGGCGGCTCCTCGCGCTCGCAGGCCGCGGCTCTCTCCAGGACTTCCTCGATCTTCCTTGTCTCGTGGGTCTTAGGGTGACTGTTTGGGTTTAGGGTTTAGGGTGTTTGTTTGGGTTTCGACAGGGTTTAGGGTTGAGGGTTGTTTGGGTTTTGCACTGGATTTTAAGATTTTTGGGGTGTAGGGTCCTTTGGGGTGGTGTACCGGAGTGTTAGCTCTTGGAGCTTTAGTTGTCGGCCTCGCTCAGTGTCGGCGTTTAGGGAGTTCAGGGTCCTATGCTAGGGCCGAGCTTTTGGGCTTGCGGTTTGGGTCTAGTTTGCGGCTTGGTCTACTAGTAACAAGAGCCCAATATAATCCCTAGAGCTTGAAAACGTACTTCAACATAGAAGCTTAGGAAGTATATGCTATATTTTAAGTGGGAGGCGGCCAGAGCCCTTGATAAGACCCTTATCCCACACAAAACCAACCCTCAAAGCCTTGTAGTCACCCAGCAGTCTAGAAAAGGAACGATAGGGAGCCATTACTGAGAGCATACCCAACCCCCTACTCTCGTTAAAAGGAACCTATACGGGTTCTCGTAACGAAGCCTCACCTCCCCCCCTTCCAACGCTTCTGCCGAGGGACCCACCGAACCAAACCCCCCGGGCGACCTGCTGAGCCTCTGAGACATCCGGGAAGCTGTGCACCCAATCCTGGGCGGCTGAGGCTTTACATGAGTGCCAATAAAGGGATTTTGGGTTAGGGCCAGGGCAATATGAGCGCGCAAAAAGGGTTCCATTAGGATGAAGGATGGACTATGGGCTCCGCGGTCATCGCGAGTTTAGGGATGAAGTCCTTCTGACGTTTCAGGTTCCGCGACCGAGGTACACTGATTTCTGCATGCTTCACCATCAGAGACCTTTCTCAATCTGGCGTCACGTCGGCACTTGGTAACGTCCACACATTTCGCTATGAAGGATGTGAATCACAACACACACTTCCAAGGAAAGCGTCGTATTCCAGGCAGCACCTTCTAGACCTGGACCTGTTGAATAGCCCCTGCAACCACAAGTTCGGCCAAGCTACGATATTGGCTTGTAGTGAGCTTCCGACAATGACCTGCGTGGCACAAGCGCTGCGGACAGTTCCAGTCAAGCAAATCCTACTAGCCTCGCGACGGCGACGGATGTTAGAAAAATAAGTTAATGTACTTCCTCAACACTGAGCTGAGATGCAGGGCCGCCACGAAAGACACGCAGCTCTGCGGCGGCGGGAATCTCACTAAGTTTTTCGGCCCACTTCTTGTCCTTGCAGGAGGCGTTAGGGTTTTTTGGTTTTGGACGTTTACGCTCTCGCAACTCGGACCCAGCCAGATGAGGTCTCTCGGTTCGCATTCGCACTGCTGGTGAGGCCATGGTTCAGGTACGTCTGTTTTGGGCGTTTGGGGGTTAACACGATGTCCACGGGGCAAAGATCACACAAACACACACACACACACATATATATATATATATATACACATACAGGTGGATTGCATGAGCATATGTGTTCAGAAATATGAGTATGAATTATACCGACACGCATCTTGAGGTGAACATGTGCAATCGCAGGCTCACGCACGATACTCGAACACACACGCAACTATTTATATACCTGTGAGTGAGTGCATAAGACATTACTGGGCGACCCAGTATATAATACACACATAACATACACACGTACATACATACATACCTACCTACATACCTACCTACATACCTACCTACATACCTATACATACATACATACATACATACATACATACATACATATACATACATACATACCTACGTACCTACATACATACATACCTACATACGTGCATGCATATGCGTGTGTGTGTGTGTGCGCGTGTACGTGTATGTATATATATGTATGTACATACTATATATATATATATAGCACATGTATATATATATATATACAGACACTTGTATATATATATATATATATATATATATTCTGTGTATACATATATATAGATACATATACATATATATATATATGCATGACCCACATCATATACACATGCACAGCTTAGCTCGTAAAAAAATATGTATATATATATATGTGTGTGTGTGTGTGTAGATGTATGCAACATCAAGAAAGGTATTGACCGACATGTCGATTTATGTGCTTTCTGTATGATGACTCCTTTGTCAGTTTCAGCCAAGGCCCTTCGAAAAAGCGTATCAACAAAAATAACTACGTCCCTAAAGACTTCGCGTAATCCCTAAACTCGAAATAACCCGAAAGTCATACTAAACCCGAATAACTCTCCAAAATCCAAACCCCTTAGGCCTCAACCCTGAACCCTTCTACACGGCAAGTCCTGAGGATCCTGTGCACGCTCTAGCAGCTGCCTGGACAGCAAACGGAACGTTCCGAGGGTGTAGGTTGTATTGTGGTTGGCCCCTTGCAGGACGTTTTAGATGGAGTTGAATGAAGAGCTTGATTAGATCGACCTCCAACATACTCCCCGTGTCCCGAGAAGGGTGGATCCATCATGGACAATGTGCTGGTGCATGCTGAAGTTGAATCATGAACTCTTTAGCTTCCAATCACGAGCTTCATCATCGCAGCCAGCATGGAGCACGACTGGGGGAAACAGTTCCTCTCTGTCATTAGCCTAGCTTCAGTGTAGAATCGTGCCTCAACCTCTCGCCTTCGTTTTGTACTCCGCAAGAGCCCAAGCGCCCTCACAATGACTTAACGCCACAGCGGCTGGCAGTCCAGGAGGGCCCAGCAGAAGGGCGACCATTCCAGCTAAATGAACTAGAGGGATCTTACACTATAAGTATGTGGGGACTATCAGGGGGATAGTCTAACTATTCGTTCCACTACACTTTCACTAAGTATGTGGGGACTACCAGGGGATAGTATAACCAATCCTTCCGAGTGCTAAGTCAACCCTGGCCAGTCCAGCCCGGGAGCTTGAAAGTCGTGTTGAGCCGCTTGTTGAGCACTAAGCCACGCCTGGAGGGTTTACGGCTTATGGGGCTATAACTTATAGGGTCTAGGATTTCGAGGGTGTTTTGACAGGGTTTAGAGGGTTTAGGGCCTGGAGAGTTTAACGGTATCGACTCTCACACTCGCACCAGGCAGACAAGGTTCCACGTAGTTCGATCTCCGCTGCAGGCAGTGACTAAAAACGACAAGACCGTAATCCAACATAATAAGTAAGACCATGACCAACCGTTACGGGGTTGAGAGGGTTTGATGATCAGCGAGCTGGAACTTGTCCGATCAGCGCTAGGAGCATACACATAGACACACGCATGCATATGGCCACCGGAGCATGCATGAACACGTGAACACCTGAACCTATACAGTGAAGGTATGTTCGTATGAAATGCAAATCTCTCTGTGTTTGTGTATGCCACAAAATATGTATATATATATATACACAATGTGTGTCTGTATATATACATATATATGTATATACATACATGGGTATGTATATGTGTGTGTGTGTGCGCTATATACACATACTATTTGGGCGTCCAGGATGCACATATTTACGCATGCACATACATCTTACGTGCATCGTGCACACATACAGACTTACATGACATGCATACAGGTACATCACAACCCTGCGTACACAGATATCGCTCAGCCATTGGGTTTTCCGTTGGCGGGGCCACACTTGGTGGTTGTGGGCCAGCATCGAAGCTTCAAAGATTACAACAAGGATGTTGCTCGGGGGCGCGTGGACGGATAGGGGAATCAGCCGTTCGGAACTACTCACTGCGCGATATATAAATATATACATATATATATATATCATATATATATAGAGTTACATACATATACATATATATATATACACATGTACATATGTCTACTGTATGTAGATATCCGACTGCCGCTGATGCTGTGGGGCTTGTGGGTGGTCGGTCCACTTTATGACGCAAGTCCTGCAGCATTTGCAGAAGCTCCAATTCTATGCCCATGATCGACCTGACGCTCGTTTGTCCAGCATTGCTCGAACAGGTCCAAGGCACACAACTCCTGAATCGGTAAGCGGATGGTCCGAGTTGGTGTGGAGTATGACCACGGCCTGTCATGCAGCGTTGAAACTGGTTGTGAGCTTGCTTCATCTAGGCCTTTCGCTCGGAGCGGAGGGGACAGTGCGCGAATCTCGAGCAGTAGTTCCGGTAACAGTAGCAGCAGTCGAAGTGGAGTAGTCGTGGTGGGTGGTCGTGGTGATGGCAATCGCCATCGCCGTATGGCATTGCTGTTCGAATCCTCGATGTAAACCGCAACAACAGCAGTTGCAGTAGCTGTAGTGGACTGGCAGGAGTGGGAGCAATACAACAGCAGCAACTGCAGCAGCAGTAGTAGTCGTCGCAGTCGTAGTTGTATCTTCACAGTAGTGCCAGCTCCAGTAGCAGGAAGCGAGAGAGCACAAGCAGCAGCAGAGTAGTAGAAGAAGCAGTAGAATATTAGCAGCAGCAGCAGCAGCAGTGGTGGTGGTGGTGGTAGCAGCAGCAGAAGCAGAAAACACCATCGAGTAGTAGTAGTAGTAGTAGTAGTAGTAGTAGTGGTAGTGGTAGCAGCAGCAGCAGCAGCAGCAGCAGCAGCAGCAGCAGTGGCAGTAGTAGCAGTAGCAGTGGCAGTGGCAGTAGCAGTAGCAGTAGCAGTAGCCGTAGCCGTAGCCGTAGCCGCCGTAGTAGTAGTAGTAGTAGTAGTAGTAGTAGTAGTAGCAGCAGCATTAGCTTTAGCAGTAGCAGTAGCAGTAGCAGTAGCAGTAGTTGTAGCAATAGCAGTAGCAGTAGGAGTAGTAGTAGTAGTAGTAGCAGCAGTAGTAGTAGTAGTAGTAGTAGCAGTAGCAGTAGCAGTAGTAGTAGTAGTAGCAGTAGTAGTAGAAGTGGTAGTAGTAGATCGGAAGAGCACA
>CAJNDV010033508.1:58153-76727 GCA_905221635.1 Symbiodinium sp. CCMP2456 | reverse complement strand
ACAGCAGTAGCAGCAGGAGTGGTCAACAGCGAGAAGAACTACTTCGTAGTAGTCGTGGTCGTAGTCGTCGTCGTCGTCGTCGTGGTCGTAGTCGTAGTCGTAGTCGTAGTCGCAGTCGCAGTCGTAGTCGTCGTCGTCGTCGTCGTCGTAGTAGTAGTAGTAGTAGTAGTAGTTATGGTAACAGTAACAGTAGTAGTAGTCGTCGTCGTAATAAAGTAGCAGTACTCGGAGCAGCAGGAGTAGAATCAGCAGCAGTAGCGGTGGCAGAAGCAGGAGCAGGAGTAGTAGTCGTCGTCGTCGTAGCGGTAGCAGGAGTAGCCGGAGGCAGCAGCAGCGCAAAAGCAGCAGCAGTCGCAGTGGCAAGAATCTGTGTTGCACCGGCCGCATCAGCAATTGCTCATGACGCTACAAAGCACGATGCTGATCTGACAACCAAATGCCGAGCTTTACAGGCACAGCAAACTGACCCTTGTGATGCCCAAGAGACTATGCCACAACCGATCTGCTAGCAGCTAGGAAGATGCCCTTTCCAAACCATCGAGGCAATCGTCCAACCATGTTCAGAAACCCAGCGGCCACGAAGCCACACGCCTTTCACCTAAACCGCAAATAATTAGCTTCCGTGCCTCGGCTCACTACAAAGTTCCGCTGCTACGCTGCTCAACTCCTAGTCAAACTTGTCGGTTGTTCCCTGAGAACCCAATATCCCTTAATTAAGGAGTCCACCTGAAATCATAGGGGCTAAACCCTCAACCGCTAAACCCTACATTCCTTAATTAAGGGGGTAAGTTGGGTTCTCGGTTGTTGCTTCGGTCCGCACGGCGGCATGCCCGCAGCAAGGAGCGGAAAGCAGCGCGCTCGGCCGCCATGGCTTTAGCAGCTCTGCCCCTAAAACCCTAAAGCCCTACAGCCTTTTGACCTTAAACCCCGGGGCTTGCGCTCCGACTTCAGTCAATGTTGGATTTTTGAATTTTTGTGAGCCTGCGTCGCTGCTATGCATTTCTGCTTTGGGGTGGCTCTGCTTTTTGGGTTCGTGGCTTTGGGGTGTTGTAGTCTGAACCATGGGCCAGGCCCTCAGCTGAAAGCCCCATGCGTTCTGTGAATGTGGCACGTGGGGGCCGTTGCAGGGGTCGTGGGGTGTTTCAGCACGTCTGAAACCGAAACATCGAGAACGCACGGGCGCTTGGCATTGGCGGAAATCGGACTTGCAGGTTCTAGCAGCTAGCAGCACAAGCAGGATCTCCGTGAACGGAGAGCCCGCCAATCACTCAGGCATCTGCTGGAGCAGCAACTGCTAGCCTTTTTGCGTCAGGCAACAGGCATTGTGAGGTATTCGGGTTCTCTGCATGATTTGTCGAAAACAGCAGAGTAGACAGTGCCAGAAGGCCTGAGCTGCATGCTCCTTCTGGCAAGCAGCAACGCAAACATACTGCTTCGACCGTGCTCTTAAAGGTCTACGCAGGGGTTGGGGTTGCTCCAGCAACGATTGTAGCCTTGCATAAAGCCATGCAGCACGTCCTTTGGTGCTTTGACCACGGCCGGATGGTCACACGCCTGCTGAATCAGTTTCATGCACCCGGAAACTGCAACAGGTTCAACCATTGGGTCAACTATTCAAACCTATCGACCCTAAAACACCCTAAACCGTAAATGCCGCACACACGTTGGACCTAAACCGCTAAATGCTAAATCGTGAAGCCGTCAAAACTCAAAGACGTCTTCCAGGTGCCAGAAACTGGCACTGCTTGTGACACGGGCCGCGTAGTCTGACGGCACACTCTCGCGATCGCGAGAGTTTTCGATTCGAAGGTCTTAGGTGGTCTAGGGTTTATAGGGCTTTTCGGGAATTGAAATTTCAAGGCTCAAGGTCTAGAGATGTGCAGGGCATCAGTTGGGCTGGGCCAGTTTTGGCACTAGACTGCCGCAGGCACAGTCGTCTCCGCCGCCAGCCTCGCGAGCTCCTTTCCCGAGTGTGAAGTCATCGGAAGTGGCTCAACTGGGCAGGGTTCCGACCAGAAGTTGCAACACCTTGAAGCAGTTTGGAAGCCTGCTGGTGCAACGAGGGGGCGGTTTCGACGCTTCGAAAGATCGCTCCATTTGATAGGGTGGAGGACCCTCTTGGTGAAAGCTTCTGTTCTGTTCAGCACACCAGTACCACCTAAACTTAAACAGCCACCCTCATCCCGTCTTCATATGATGTTCATCATTATTCTCGCCCTCGCCCTCATTATCGAAACCTGTCCTTGGAAACGTACACACGCAGGTCCACGACGTCCTCGCAGCATCACTGGCCGAATTCAACCGCAATGGCAACCGCAGCTATAATTCGACGGCACAGAACACGTGCTTGCAACAGCGTGCCAAGAGCATTTGTGGCAGGGATATAGGTCCATAGAACCTCTGAAAGCAAAAGCGTGTCATGCCGTGATTGCAAGCGTTTGCTGCACCCGTCTGGTTTACGACGTACAACGGGAGTGTGTGTGCTCACGAAATCCCGAACGCCTTCGTGGCACGAAAATTGAGTGCAGCCCCCTTTCCTTTCAAGTATTGGAGTACGTAGCTGTGGAATTGTCGGTGTTTGCACTCGATAACTCGGATAGAAATACGGAGATGTCGGCGCAACGAACCAATGTAGTCCCGCAGTAGCATAGCTTTCCGACTTCGACACCACTATACAACATCGAGGCCGCTCTTCATTCGAAGAAAGCCTTGTGGTATGTTATGTCATAATGCCATAATGATAATCAGGGAAACCCTGGGAATAGTATTGCATGTTCAAGCTGGCAAAAGTCACAATCTTCCCGTCCCAGCCTTGACGGTGGCCTGGCTGGAGCCGCGGAACCTCAGAAAGCTGTGCTTGATACGATGCACTATGCCTATGCTATACACTATGAGTTTTGGCCGCCTTGACGCTACTTTCCACTCCGATCTGAGAAAAAGAGAAATTATCGTCTACGACAACGTCAAAAAGAGACGGAATTGATGGTGTAGATCGCAACGTGGGGTGCGATTTCAGCGACTGGGATAGGTCAGCGCTGGCTGCTGGATGGCATCGGGGGTCGTAGATCGCAACTCTAAATCATTGCACCCCGAATTAGGAACCCACTGTGTGAAAGGCTGCTCTGCTCGAGTCTGTGTACTCTCACCGGGAGACTGCAGCACAGTCTCGACAAAGTCCTCCAAGGTCAAAGTTGGTGTGTCTCTGAACACAAAGTCGGCCTCAGTAGGGCTAACTGTACCTTTGGGGCCTTTCGACTCGCACACTTGCACAAGCAGGCGCGGCTTCAAGACAATCCAGCACTATAACACAGCACCGCAACTATTCAGCTGCTATTCAGCCGCTTGCGACAGCAAACCACATATGCACAACATAAGGGTTTGGGATTCTGAGCTGTTTCAAACCCGTCTTCGCTTGACAGCATCCTGGAACACCTCTTGGGTGGGGCCCTGCAGACCAAGGACATGCAGCAGGCTTCGACTCTCGCAACTCGGACGCTGCAGGCGAGGCTGCTTCGGGAAGGGTGCATGAAGGAAAGCGCATTAGCTCGCGAAGGTCGGCTACTAGCAGGGTAAGGGTTCGAGATATGCTAAGACACGCGAAAAGAAACCCTACAAGTGCCTACTGCGACTTCGCTGATTCGGAACTGACATGCTCGTCTCCAGTCTAACCCGTAAATCCTAATCCCGAGATTGTATGAGTCCTAATCCCTAGCCGCAAAACCCTGAACACTGTTATAAGCCCTAAGCTCATTTCGCGTCCAGCGGCGTAGTCGACCAGCGCTAGGACATTGACACCGCCTTCGTACCTAGGCGCAGAACTTCGCCCACTGATTCTTGTAAGCAGAGTCGACCTCCTACACTGGAGCTTCTTAAAATCAGGTTGTTTCTAAGTTTCGGTCTTTACGGCTCATCTTGATGAAGATACATTATTTCAACTGCCATGTGGGCTCGCGTGTCTCTGTGTAGGCGCGCTGCTCTTCGTCTCGCTGCTGGATCCGTTGTTAGCAACAGCACTCAAGCAGAACTATACGGCAGCTCAGGAAAGCGCAGTTTCCGAACCGCTTCTGGATTCTGGATCCTCAGACAGGCGCATAACATGCTAAATGCAGCTGACAAGGGGTCAAATTCGGACAGAGCACAGAAGAACACCGTCCTTCGGCTTCTGACATGAACAAAACAATGCGAGGCCACGCAGCAATCACCATGACGACTGCCTCATGTTGAGTTCCGAATTAAAGTGTTCAGCCACGAGTCATGTGATTAAACTCCACGGAGGTCACAGTCTGATCCTCGTTCTCATCGGTGAGCTTCACCTGACGTCGGTCCATTGGTTTCGGTGATGGGAACACAAAGTGTTTAAGCAGAACTGACTTCGCAGTAGCAAGCCCAGGCAAAGTACCAACCATTTCATGCTCCTGTCATCCTGATGAAAAGTTCGAAGTTCCAAATCTCAACCTCGCAGCCCAGGAACAACATCCGCGATGTCTCTTTTCAAGGTCTTGAGGCTCTGCTCCTGACCAGCATTTTCAAAAGGTTTGAGATGCTTGGCCGGGTGGCGTGCAGATAGGTTGGGTGGGACAACAAGGAGTTGCAGAAGACCGTGACGGACCTCGCATGAATTGAATTGCGTGGGCTTTCCACCGCACATGCCTTCTGCAAAACTTGGCTGTTACTGCACCACTCCATCGGCTGGCACTTTGAAGCGCCACACAAGTCGTGCATCCCAAGATATGCAGCAAGCTGGATGTGGGGTGCGGCCCGACCAATTCAGCTGAGCATCCCAACTCGAAGCGAGCAACCAAATTACATCCCTGGACTTGATGGGTGGGGCTACGATTATGATACCGTACTGGGGCGAGATGTTCTTCTAACGTGCTTCTGAAAACACGTCTGCCCACTTGGATTTGAAGCAGAGCTCCGTACCTGCGCCTGGCCCCCTCCAACCGCGAGCTCATTGCTGACTTCACTGGAACGATTAACTAGTATGATTAGAACCTGGAGAATTACAAATAGTCTTAATCAGTCTTACTAGTGGATATATGGAAGAGAGCTAGCTGGAGGAAGGCCTGAACTGGGCCTTATATAAGGAGCCACTTTCCGGGTGGGGCGAAAAGACCTTCGGCCAGCTGCGCACCTCCTGTTCTATCTGGGCGGTGTTGCCAACGACATCCACCATGACACCGATAAGCATGTTCCTTGGTTTTTTTGTGGTTTATGTAATTTATGTATATATGGTTTAGAGTTTTTGACACCCACACTCGGACAAGCCTGGCAAGGTCTGTAGCGATACTGGTCCAGCGATGAAACTCCAGATACTGCAGCGCATTTCGCTGAGCAGGGGTTTAGGGTTGTAAGCTCGGTCGTCAACGGTGCAACGGTGTGGTTTTGTCACGAAAAAACCTCGAGCAAACAGCGTCTTACTATTGACGGACGGTCTCGCCCCAGATCCCCCGTCAAGCTATGAGAGCGACTTCGGTGAATGCTCGGACATCGACATTCTTTTTTCATATGCAGCAGTCTACCAACTGTCGCCTGCTTGATTAAGACCTGTTGTTGGCCGGAGTACGAGAAGCACAAGCATTATGGCCAAAAGCTATTTCGGAAAAAGAAATGAGGATTCCCATGGAAGCACATGGGTGCCGCTAATGGACTACTGACTGCTGCCAGCTGCGACTTGCACGCTACTCTTGCTCTTTCATCTCTGCTAGCTCTATCAAGCTCGTACACAACCGTGCTGAGGTCGTGTTGAACATGGGTATCCAAGACTTCGCCAGGCGGCATCAATGTGAGGGAGCCTGCAGCATGGATTGGGCTCGTGGTTTCTGGTTCATGATTTTGTTGGCTACGTGGAGAGCACCTGTGGCACCTACAATGTTAGATGTTGAATTCCACGACGTCGAGGCTGTGGACATGAGCACCACTTCCTAATCCTATATACCCACCCCCCCCAGCAGCCACCGGTTGACGGGTGGAAGAGAAGCTGTGACCCATCCCGGTCCAAAGAGCGCGCCTATCAGCTGGTACGCGAGGATGAAGGCGAAGGAAAGCCCGTCTGCATTCATCATGTCCATCATGAAGTGATAATCGAAACCTTGGCCGGCTGACCGTCTCTCTCGTTCTCTCCCTCCGGGATTGCGCCCCCCATTCTCCAGATCATGGTGCAACACATGACCACTTGCTTCGCTGTGCTGGTGAAACTCAGCTCGCCAAGGATGATCCAAACACCAGCCTGGCATGCTATACACGGAAAGGGGACTTGCACGGTCTACGACCACAGGCAAATCTGGTTGTCTTGCCCTCCACTTGCGAGCTTTGCAGTGCCATTCCCAACTCTGCACAGCGACATAACCGAATCCTTGTGAAAGGTGAACGTGGCCGTGCAGGACTGCGAGGTCAGGTCCCAAAGCCGTACATCCCTGTCGCCACTTGCACTCGCGATCGTGGACGAGTTGATTTTGCACACGGCCACAACGTCGCCTCGGTGTCCTTGGAAGGTTGCCTTGCAAGCCCTGGAAGGGAGGTCCCAGACTTTAACGGTCTTGTCCCCACCACTGCCACTCGCCAGGAGAGTGGGCGTGACCCTACACAGGGCCCACACAGAGCTGGTGTGGCCCGTCAAAGTGGCCGTGCAAGTTTTCGAACTGAGATCCCAGATCTTAATGCTTGCATCCAAACTGCCACTCGCAATGCTGCTGTCTCCAAGCTTGCAAAGCGCCAGAACCGAGCTCTCATGTCCGGTGAGGCTTGCTGACTCTACAGAGCCCTGTGCTGAGAGATCCCAGACTTTGATGGAATCGTCCGAGCTGCCACTGACCAAAGTCGCAGCATCAACCCGGCACAAAGCATTCACATCACCTTTGTGGCCTCGGAGCTCTGATCTGCAGTTTTGGGCGGGAAGGTCCCAGATCCTGATCGTGCTGTCGCGAGCCCCACTGGCCACGGTACTGGCATCGATCCTGCAAAGAGCCTTGATGCTGTTGGTGTGGCCCTTCAGTGTGGCCTTGCAAAGCTTTGCCGTGAGGTCCCAGATCATCACCGTGTTATCAAAGCTTCCGCTAGCCAGCGTGGTGCCATCGACCATGCATAGACATGAAACCCACTTTTCATGGCCGCTTAGGCTCAAAAAAGGCTCAGATTCCTTGGGCACCTCGCCCTCGCCATCGGAGCCAAAGTCCGCCGAGCCCGAGCCCGGCTCCTGTACTGAAGCTCTCTCTTCTTCAACTGGGCCCAAAAACACTTCTAAAGCTTCATAAAATATAGACCACATGAATTATACAAGGCAAAAAATGTACAGTTTTCCTATTGGCTATCTAAGAGCCTCGCTCGCGGGTGTCGCGGCTGCGGTCGCCACACCCACTGGAACCACCTGCGGATCTGATTTGCTCGAGCTGCACCCCATGGCGCAGACTACGGACCGCACACCCGAAGATCTACTGCAATGCTTGAAGTATCGCGAGCTGTGGAGAGAGATAGCATCGTCATCGGCATTGCTGGAAGAATGTCATTCCGTCTCTTTCGGAATGAAGTCGGCTTTAGGGGTCTTCGGCCAGCTGGTCTATCTGCCAGATCGCAGACTTCCAGCACTTGAATGATGGCATGCCGCGAGCATTCAGGTCTAGAAGTTCTTGTGGCCGTGCCCAGGATGTTGCTGATGCAGAATCGCGACATAAACACGAGGAGGGCTTACAAGCGCATGTTTTCAAATGGCTCACTTGCAAAATGTTCGAACGGTTGTGGAGCGCAATGCCGAGCAATGTTTAGTAAACTCTAGCTATGGGAGCTTCTGCCACCCAGGTTTTGGCCGACAGCATTACAGCAACAAAGCTGCAGTTTCGGAGACTTCACTCTAAGGCAGCTTGCAGGCTGAAACTCTGAATCGGGTGGACAATCGCAGCTGTGGTTGTTGCAGCGCGACATTCTGGATGCGCTTGAAAAACGGATCGTGGGAGGGTCTGAAATGCCTTCGAAGTAACCACAGAGTGTCTGCAACAGCAAGAAAGTCGTGGCTTGCGGGACGCTGTCAAAGCGCCCCCCACCAATACCTGGTCTGAGACGCTTGTAATTCCTAGTTTCCTCAACATCGGACTCGGACGTGCTGTGTCTCCGTTTCAAGCCAAAGTCCAAAAAAACTGGTTTCCAGGATCTACCCAGATGCTCTTGTTCTGGAGCAGCTGCGTCATGGCCACTGCGAAGGTGTATGTTACAAGAACGAGTAGGAGGAGCGTCGTGAGGACCGAGCGGATCGCCTGGGCGCCAGAGCGAATCCCAGAATTTTCGAACAGGAGGCCAAAGTCGTTGCCCTACGCTCTACTGCGCAGCACTGGTAGCTCCAGGCTCGTAGCTATTTGTGCTGCTTCGGAGGCAGTGGCAGCAGAATCTGCAAACTGTCCTTCAAATCCCGCAGTCACCTGGAACATGCCATGGAGAAGGATCATCAGCTCTGGGACAAAGCGGAAGATTCGGCTCATCCGGAAGGCGCGGGTAATCCGTATCCTTGTAGAAAGTTGTGAGCCTTTAATAGGGCTTCGGGGTGAGGGTCTGATGTCGTTCTGATGCTGCAAGCTAAGGAACACGCCGGGGTTCGCTCGATTGCTATGTGCCCGCTCTATCTACACATACATGAGTGCGTACATGTCTGCAGGTATGCACCCGTAAAATACGAATCTATATACACGTATACCTGTGTGTGTATATATATATATATATTGAATATGGTGTAGAAGAACTTGTGGATATTTGTAGCATGTGCAAAGGTCTCACATCTGCACGTGATCCTCTCGCAAACGCTTCACTGCAAGTCCAGCGGATCTCCTGTGGGGCCGTATTCTTGTCACTCTTGTTCTGCCATTAGCAAACGAAGGAAACCTTTTCAAGCCTCGAAGTATAGCTCCCGAGCCATGCCGAAATAAGAGTAGATTGGCATTAGCGGTGACATACGAGTATCATCCGCCTGCTTTCACCACTTCCCCTTGCAAGTTGTCATGACCTACGAGATCTGCAGCTGTGCATCAGTCGCAGCGCTCGCAGTGAAGGCGTGATGCCTCGCAAGTCTGCAAAAAGGCTGAAGGCATAGCGGGAGGGATCGGCTTTGCAACTTCACTCACAAATCTTTCGCTTATCAGAAGGCACAGAGATAAGGAAATAAGCACAGACAGAGAGACCAAACAGACGGACACATACAAAGACACACATACGCGTAAATATGTCGACAAGAGTAACTCCGCACACTTGCAGCATGGACTCACCTCTCGCACTTATACCCCTTCTTCCCCAAGGTCTTCTGTGCCCGTTCATTTGGTGTTTGAAGCTGCAACATGAAGTTGAGAAGCTGAGCATAGAGCAGCATGGGAATTGGGAATTGAAGCTACGGGCACAGACAGCAAAGCCATGGAAGCTGGAGCCGATCGCATGCACGATTGGAGCCCAGACCCCGAAAGACGGATGCGTTCACCAAACCGAGCGGTCAGAGTCAACTATGGTTCGGACTCCAGCGTTTACCATTTGAGGTCTGGCAACACGGCTCCAGCTTTGCTTTGGGATTTCAGGGGCTCCCGGACTCCCGCACATTGCCCCGATGTCTTGAAGCGCGGCGCAGTGTGTGGTCCATGCGAAAGAACACTGCCCGACTGCAAAGCTCAAAGCGGCCTGGTGAAGCCTGATGATGCTTTTCGAAGCCGACGACGGCCGCCATCAGCAGCCAGCCCCAGGTCTCGACGGCCATGGACACCTCGAGCGGTGTCCACGGCGTCTACGGCATCTACAGTACAGCTATAGGGCTGCTGTCTGTCAGGAAGACATAATACTCAACAAGTATATCCAGATAACAACAACAACATCATGATCATTGTCTTCTACATCTTCATCATCCTTATCATGACAGCATGATAACATAAATGGGAACTACTGTAGCAGAAGAAGAACAAGGACAATAAAGGCAGCAACAATCAGAATAACGATAGTCTATAGTGACTTTAAGAACTGAATTTTAAACATGTTTAAGAACAGTGGCACTAAGAACCGCTTTTTCAACGTAACCAGCTCATGTGTTGATGCATGCGAAGTTTGTCGAGGTCAGGACACTTCAAATCACAACGCAGCTCATCCGGGAAACATACGGTATCGTGTAGTTACAGAAGCTTGTGGTTCGAAATCATGTTCCTTTCTGGCCATCTCTCTCCTCCCTGAGCTTCCAGCAGCCAAGAAGAGGTCGAAGAGGAAGGAGTTATCCGAGAGGGCATCCCGAGGCACTTGGTAGGCAAGCCATCGAATGGTGATCTCGAAGCAGAAATATGCCTTGGCAGTCGAGTATTTGGGACTTGACAAGCAGAGTAATAAGGGTGTCGTGATTTATCGTTGTCATTGCTCAAAGCTCAAAGTACAAGTGTATCGGAACCATAAGGGGATGCTACTAGTTACGGGCTACGCCCCGATATTACGACATCGAAGATGGAGCACGGTGACCTTCTTTCGGTGCGAAGCTAAGCTGCACAAATCACATTGTCCATGAGGAAGAACACCCCGGCCCCCTGTCCCTGGTTGTAGTCCGTGTCGATGGCAATCCAGAAAGTGCTCAGCAGGACCTGGGTGGAAGCTGGAGGTCCGAGAACCAACATAGAAGCCCAATAGTCTCTATGCAAAGTAGACTACAATCACCCACGAAAACCGCATTCTACTTATTACGGCCGCTATTATACACGACAGCTAAGCCGAGATGGGGCGCTTAAGTTGCGCCGGTTGTTTCTTCAACACAGAACTATGTTTTTCAGAGCTGGCTCATCTAGGAATCTCAGAATCAAGACTCTCCACACTTCAACAGCCGAAGGTTCAGCTAACTTCTGTTTGATATCCTGCGAGGGTCATTGGCTGACGAGGACAACAGCCCAGGAGCCCTCACTCACTCGTTACTGTATGAGTATGCGCTCAAGCAAGGCAAGAGGCCATCGCCATTGTGAAAGACTTGAAGACAGAGCTTCGAGCAATGGCCTTGTATGACTTTGGGTTGAGGGCTTGGGCGGTGTGAAGTTATTTTTTGCTTATGGCATCCATAGAGCACTCCTTGGCGCATAAACCCTAAGTAGTCAGCACTGGCCAGTCGTAGCTAGTAGCAGTGAAACCTTCACCAGGAAGACGTGCAAAAGCAGAGCTTGATTGATTGCTTGGCTTCTGCCTCTTGAATGTACCCTGTGCGTGCCTACACGGTGACACAACATCGCCTTCGCAGCCTACGCAAATAGGGATGTTCCACTTCTCTTTAAACTGCTAAACGGCTCAAGCGGTGTGAGTGTGATTTCTTCTCCCAAAACCTGCTTCCAACAATCCGCCCAACTTGCAGGATGGGGTTCGAATCACGATGCCACTCACCTTCAGTAATATGGTATACTCTACTATAATTATAATAAGGAACCTGCCCAAAAAATGGAGGAATTATTATTCAGGCCCCTGCATTAGGCTGTACCCATCTCTGCATGGGCCCTGCGCGGCCTGGCAGCAGCCGGTCTTAGAGTAAAGCTTCTCCGGATCCAAGACCTGGGACTTAGGGCTTCGGGGGTTTCGGGGTAGGGTAC
Source organism: Symbiodinium sp. CCMP2456 (assembly GCA_905221635.1). Taxonomy (NCBI): domain Eukaryota; class Dinophyceae; order Suessiales; family Symbiodiniaceae; genus Symbiodinium; species Symbiodinium sp. CCMP2456. The sequence goes on along the minus strand of CAJNDV010033508.1, from coordinate 65,163 downwards.
CGCATGGCGAACTCTATTCTAAAGCAACTCAATTTATAGAAGACAAAATATTAAAATATATGATAATCAAAATATATGTCGTATATCACAGTCCCAGGACGACCCCGGAGCCCTGAAGGGATGGAACTATGGCTTTTCTGGTGGAATCTATAGGGGACTTGAGCCTTTCACTTGGGATCGGGGGAGATGCGGGGGTGGACGTATAGGAGTTTCCGAAACTTAGGGTACCTTATTTTGGGGTGCTTAAAATAAGGATCGGCGTATTAGGGTACTAGATTAGGTTCACCGTGCAATACGAATATACAGGGACTGACTGTCATTACGTACACTATTTCCAGGGAAGCATCTTACTCGCAATCTAGCCCTGTATGCCAGCTGAAGTTGCATGCGGTAAACCAAACGATATTTGAGAGGCTTGATATTTATATATATACACACACACGCAAACACAAACCTACAATAACCGCGACAAGGCCCCAGTGCAGCCCTTCAGTCACCCCAGACCATGACTGGGCCGTGACATAACGCCCCCGTCGCTAAGGGAAAGTTTTCTACTGCAACCATCCCGAAGCCGAGGAACGTCCTTGTTGTTGATGCTGTCCATGACGCTCTTCCTGTCTAGTGCAACATGGAACATCTCAACCCTGGCATCTTCGGAAGCTCAAGTGCGGAAGTGTGCGCAAGCCCACACCCTTTTGGCAGGTCTTGCAGATGCCAGCACGCACAACCGCATCGCAATATATCGCAACTACTTTGTTTGTCCAAGGCACGCCAGGGATTTGATCTCCTTCGGTTTCGTCAGCACCGGCTTCCTCGGTGGAATCATGCTTACGTCTGAAAGCATGCCGGCCTCGTCAACCAGTGCCTGCTGGATCTTCGATGCTCAAAGCCGATAAAATACTGTCAACAACTGTGAATGTGGCTGCTTGTAGGCCGTGCTAATTCTGTATGAATGGCCTGTGCAAGCCATTGCAAGCCTACAGGCACTTCACATCCAAGCAGCGAGAGGTGCCGCGACATGGAAATGCTTTTCGTCGGACTCATCGGAGACTGGCCGAAGGCACTGGAGCTTAATCCCTCGTTAAGCTCGGGCATGCTTCCCAAACCAAACCGATGGCAAGGTGCCACGGCTTCTGCGACAACTCTTTTTCGGGCAGTTCCAAGATCACGGGCAATGGTATGCAAACTCCAGGAGTAACTATGGCACAACAGCATATAACCCCTTGCAGGAAACCACCGTTGCTAATTATCCGCGCCTGCTCTAGCGACAGGGCTCCTCAATGCAAATCCTACCCGTCATCCCACGTGCACAGGCGATCTAAAGTCGTTCGGTTGTCAACGGCCAAAGAAGTCAATGCTGAGTCTTTCAGTGCTATCCGAAACCTCCGGACTTACAACTACGACTATACGGATGGAAGCGCAAGCACCTCCACTGCCAACCTCGATGCAGCGCGCCTGCAACCAATTGTAAGCGTAGCTATGCATCCTATCTTCTCGCGAGAGAGCTTGTGGGCAGCTGGAGATTTCAATTTGTCCGCTTCGTTCCAGGCCTCCGCAGAATGCACTTGTCGCCACTCATCACAACTCCAAGCCCCAGCTTGATAAGATCCATGCCCTACGAGTCTGGACCCCGCGTGTATGCAAGGAGCAGGCCGCATCATCGAGCAACAGTCGTGAGGCCTCTGAAACAGAAAGTGTTCCTCAAAGGCTTCCGGGCTGAGGTGTCGAAAAAAAAGCGAATGATGACGAAGTGACATTATAGTTGCTACTCTTGCGGCAATTTTCTTACTAGTTGTTTCTGACCGTGGCTTGCCATAACCAAACATGGATTGCCATGTAGCCCGAATTCTCTTTGAAGGAAACCAGACCGCGCTGCCTGCAGCGCGAGCCGAATTGCAAAGCCTTCCAGGATAGCAAGTGGAGCTGAGTTACCCTGATACACTACGTCCCACGAAGAATTTAGGCAGTGCTGCTTGGCCAGGGCGATGCCCGTGTGGCAGGGTTGCAACTGGACAAAACTTCGCCGAAAAATCGGTGGAGCAGGACCAATCGACGAATTTGGTTCGTCAGAAACTCGAGCGAAATGCTGTCTAGGAGAAAGATCAATCGATACAGTAGCAGCCCGAAGCTGGATCCTTCAAGTTGAAAGTGTCCCAATATGTGGCTTGCAACATGGTTCTACTTCCTCGGACCGCTAACCACGTATAATAAATCTGAAACCGGAGCCGGGAAGCATGGCTGCGCAGTGAATCTCGAGAGAACGAGACAGGCAGCTGAGGCCTCAGGTGATGTGCCGACTTTCGTGTGAAAAATCCGAAGGTATGTGTGTATACATACACACCCAAATCAAGAGACATAGGTCTCATCAGATGTGTGTGTACTCAAACCGTATCTTTTGAGACGTGCCTTCTATATGTTATGTAAGATAATACTTTATCACGCTTCGAAAGTCTTCCGAAAAGAAAGGCCGAATCCAATCCCACAAGATGCACAACCTGATTAAACAAAATATCTCCAGGCACCAAAGGAATAAGTACACAGGTTATGGTCTTAGCTACAGGCAGCTGGTCGTTTAGAATAGCTGCACATCCAACCCCTTGATCCACCAAGTGCAAACACCTGCCCGCCTACTATATGCCTGCAGGCTCACATTGTCATATATCAAGAACTGTTCATGGGATCCCATGATGGACTCAGTAACCCCAGAAAATAACGAATGCTCTCGGCCACTTCGGAGGTGGCTGAATGCCAAGGCTTTGGGGCCCTCGGAAACTGCTTCCATGTACACATTCAATGGGCCCATGTTTTGGTTTTGTCCGGTGTCGGGTGCCTAGGGTTATAGGGCTGTTGGGCTTAAGGCTTCCCGTATAGTATCTCCCATAGTACGCAGCCCTTGCAACAGGAATTGACCAAACCTGAAACCCAAACCCTAAAAGTCCCGAAGGGGCACTAGACTCAAAGCCCTTGCAGCAACCCTTACCCTAAACCTTAAACCCGAAGTCCCCAAGTGGTCAGAAACCCAAAGCTAGGGCCCCAAAATAGTATTGGTATTGGGTCCCTATAAGCTTAAGGGACCCCCAAAATAGTACTCGGCCCCTGTATGGGTAGTTTTCCAAATTAGGGTCCCTTTTTGGGTCCCCCAAATAACACGGCACCCTTATAAAAAGGACCCTAAAAAGGGACCCTAATTTAGAGAACCACCTATATTAAGCTTGCTTGCCCGGCCGCCGGGCCCCGAGCGGGCTCCGCTCTAAGTCGATGCCGTTGGCCTTTCCGACTTTTCGAACCGGCGCTGAACTTAACGCAAGGGCCTTCATAGTTAGAATAGGGATTTTTTTGGGGGGATTCCTCTATTATAAGGGCTGGTATAAGGGTTTATTAATGATTAGAATAGGGTTTTGAGGTATATTGTTATACTATAATTCTAATAAGGAACCCCAAATAGAAATTGGTAATTATTTAGGCTCCTACATTAGGGGTTTAGTTCTTCCGGTATAAGGGTCTTCTCAGGGGATTGAAGGGTTCCTTCAGGTCTTGAAGGGGGGATGTGGGAGTTCCTTTAGGGGTCTTATGACGGGATTTTGGAAGGTTACCTTCACAAAGGTCTTGTAAGGGAAGGGATATCGATCTTCCCTACCGGTTGTGCGACTACCCTTTCTCGCATGGCTGAAGCCCTGCCAGAACTCTGAAACTCGCAAGCGTTAAGCCCTAAACCCTTAATTGTTGAAACAGGATTGATTAGTGCTCGCCCGGCCAGATGTCCGGCAGCACATCGCACTCGTGGTGAGATGCGCAGGGCTAAGTACGCACAATCTTGAAGAGCTCAGTCTGCTCAAAACTCCTTCCTGCGTCGCGGCTTTGAGGTACTTATAGCTAGTGGTACCAGTGTTACTAAGGCTACAACACGAACAGCTAGAAACAACAAGCCAATAGGTTGATCTTATAACTGACCTGATTGTAGCTTGTTCTAGTGCCTACCCATAGGCCCTAAAGTAGTTCCTTTTTGGGTTCATATTTAGAATCCTATGCTATTAGGGAATCCCAAAAAGGAACTATTATGGGGCCTATAGGTAGGCCCCAAGGCTTTTGGCAAGCCTTGGACTGGTGACTCGGACTTGCCCCAGGGCTGATCGGCAGCAGCGGCTCCGTCAAAGGCGACGAGGATGCACGCGATGCCTCGGTCCTGCAGGAGATGTGGGGAACAGATTGGGAGTTTCCGAAAATTGGAGGTACCTTAATTTGGGGTCCTTATGCTAAGGATCCTAATATTCAGGGTTACTATATTAGGGTCCCCTATTTTCGCAAACCCCCCAAATCGGAACAGCTCGCGGCAGGCTTAGGCCGCCTGACACTCGCACAATGGACGACAGATCAAGCCCTCCGCGACCAAACCTTCACCTGCGGCATCTTAAACCTTGTGCTTCAGGACTCTGGTTCTATTGGAAGCTAGTGCTGGCGGGTGCAACTTGTAGTGCTTCCAGCAGAGTGGAGGGGACAAGCTGCGGAATTCGAAGACAGAGTGGGCAGCGAAATGCCAGCAAGCACGGCCTGGCGACTTGGGCCTGGGCGCCGCCAACGCCATTGCTGCCTTGCAGCTGCCTGCGTCACTTTATACAGTTTTGAGCTCTTTGTGCAGGTCATGGCGCTTGCAACGTGGTCCCAAACGCCAAACATTGAAGCCGGCACCTCGTCCTCATCTTGACACACGGAAAGCTCAAAAATGTATCAACGTTCTGGCACCCGAAGCCCGCCTGGTCAGTGCTTGGTTCAGCGACATCACCTCCGTCAGAGAAAGGCCAACAAAGAAACTGCTTGTGCCAGCAAGCACCTCCTCTTCCTTGCCAAGGAACCGATGTAGCAAGACCTGTGCAAGCTCCTGTCCTTCGAAAAACCCTGAAAGACCTTCACCCTCATATCCAAGCCTTAATAGTGATAATCATATGGGGGTTTCCGAAAAAAGGGGACCCTAACATTATACCCCCAATAGTAGGATCCTTACTATAAGGACCCCAAACTAGGGGACCCCTTATTTTCGGAAACCCCAATATAGTGCCAATGAGGATGATCGCAGGGGGGACCTGTTGGATGGCCAACAGCTGGCTGTGGAGTAGCCCGTGGAAGCCTGCGGTGTCATGCAGAAGAGTGCATTCAGACGTCTGCTCTGATTTTGTTTTTGTGTGTGTGCGTCTGCCTATAGACAAGAAACTATCATGACGTCGGCCATGAACCTATGATCATGACCAATAGCAAGAGCCAGGAGGAAAGGGAGAGACGCTCGAAGCCAATCTTAAGCCAAGGCAAAACTATCAACAGCATCCGCTTGCTTGTGCCGATGCCACTGCTGCATGCACCCTGCCGGTCACGACTGAAACCATCACGACTAGTGTCGTGATTCGTGATGACACGATATGCTACTTATGGCCTTGCTGAAGACCAGGGAAAACATGCGTCGACGACTACAGCAGGGAAGCCCTAAACCCCTTCGCCTGCTTCTTGCTCACGATCCATCTCGGTGCGCGGAGCCATGCCAAATGCCATGCTGGCGAGACTCAGGTCGAGGCTGGCGCCAAGGAATCCCGAATTCTCTCAGCTTTTTCCTAGCTTTTGAACAGGCTAGGGGCTGGCAAAGGTGAGGGTAGCTGAGAAGACGAGGGCCTGGAGAGACCTTAGGAGATCTGGGAGTTGTATTATGTATTCGAGCCGACTGCTGCCATCAAGAATCCCTGCCTGTGCCAGGGCACACCCTGCACTCCGAAAAGCGTAAGTCCTGCCTTGCAGGCCAGGGTTTTAGGGTTTGGGGTTTAGGGGAGCCCCCGGCAAAGCAATCGGATTGGACAGGTGGAGAGCAGCAGGCTGAGGCTGTCTGGAACTAAAGCCAGACGCAACTCAAGGCTCTCTTTATGTAAAGCTGCGAGCTCTTTCAAGTCAGAGTTGTGTCTGCATGTCATCATTCTTTCATGAGCGCTGGCTGAAAGGGAAGTGGGTCCATTTTCCGCCATAAGACCTTCGGTCAATGCATCGACGTGGATGGATGGCTGTGTAGGGCCCTACTCTCAAGAACTGAGCCCAAGTATACATCGTTGAAGTCGTCACGGCAGCTACATTCCTAGTCCTAGTACTACCGGAATGGCCAGACTGGCATATCACAAGTCGTAGCTAACCTTCCACTAAGCAAGCAGCGCTGATCATACTGCTGGCTCCCACAGCAGTCTACGGAATAGGCTCTCACACTCGGACTGAGCAACACATGCCACCGTCTACAATCTCAAAGCACCGCCAGCCCGGGCTTGGAGGTCAGGGTCGGGGTGTATGGAACCCTAAAGGTTCATTCCTGAAAACTCAGCTGTGCTCGCTAACTGGTTCATGGTTGAGATAGCTAGTATAAACAAATCAACTTACTATTCCTTGTTGTGTTGAAGTACTCATATAAGTAGAATTTAAAATGTTACCCGGCCATGACAAAGCTGATGGGCCGGCTCAGATCTGGAATCGCCGGGAGCTACGCTCCCATGGCCTCAGAGTGACAGCTTCCCAGATCTTCTATTGAGGTGCCTTTATGTTTCTGTTTCCTTAATTGCAACTTCTGCTTCAATGGAATCCAGGAATCTGGGTCTAGAGTCTAGGTGCTGCGGTGACATGGTGCGCAACATTTTGATTTTGCGCGTTGCGGCAATGATGGCAGGAAGCGCCAAAGAAAGCCAGCAAGCACCATCAGGCACATGGGGTCTGCTCCGAACATTCAGCACCATGCCCTGCAGAGGAAGCCTACTTAGGACAATCTTCAATGCGACCGAATCTGACACTGTCCTCGTCTGGACGCTCAGAAGGCCCCAGTAGCCAAGCCGATAAAGATACAACCTAAACCCCCTCACCCCAGACTCGACCCAGACGCTAGCCGTAACATAGAAGCCTGACTACTCAACAATGGTATTCCTTGGGGTTCCTCAACTCCACTTCTGCAGAATATACTAGGACATACCCCCCAAAACCCTATTCTAGTTACGAAGGCC
>CAJNDV010033508.1:39530-57610 GCA_905221635.1 Symbiodinium sp. CCMP2456 | reverse complement strand
GTAGTGGAAGTAGTAGTAGTAGCAGTAGTAGTAGTAGTAGTAGTAGTAGTAGTAGTAGTAGTAGTAATAAGAGTAGTAGTAGTAATAGGAGTAGTAGTAGTGGTGGTAGTAGTAGCAGTAGTAGTAGTAGTAGTAATGGTAGTGGTAGTGGTAGTGGTAGTGGTAGTGGTAGTGGTAGTGGTAGTGGTAGTGGTAGCAGCAGCAGAAGCAGTAGCAGTAACAGTAGCAGTAGCAGTAGCAGAAGCAGAAGCAGAAGCAGAAGCAGTAGTAGTAGTAGTAGTAGTAGTAGTAGTAGTAGTAGTATGTAGTAGTACTAGTAGTACTAGTAGTACTAGAAATAAATAGATTGACAATAGATAAAATAAAATAATGATGATTCTGGTGGTAATAACAAAAAGGTAAAATAACGTAATAATCATGAGAGCAATGTATGATGTAAAGAATAACGAATGCATAAGCAACAAAAATAACATTAACAATTGATAACAATAAACGGAAGAGCAAGGGTCGAGGGACAGGGTTGCAAGCTTTCGACTCTCACACCGTGGCGGAGGCTGTCGAGTTGGCTGAGGATTTAGCATTCAAGGCTTCCGGAGGTAGGCTTTTCCTAGAAGATGCACGAGGGAAGGGACAGAAGCATGATTTCTAAGCGGGAAGCCAACAATGCAGGTTCAAGGCTCACTGAAGCAGGTAGAATCTTACGGCGTCCACGAGTCCACTGCACAGGAATAAGAAGCCACTGCCGACCGAAGCCAAATGCTGCAACGCTGCCTGGCGTGCGCCCGGCGATCACCCGGCGTGCAGCAGCCAACAGGCGATAGAAGCCCCGCAAGCCTGGCAAAGCCGGAGAACTAATGCAGGGGCCTTTAGAACAGGGTTTTGGGGTATATAAACTATAGTTATAATAAGGAACCAAACATAGTATTGGTGATTATTTAGGCCCCTAATTATCCTCAACATGTCGAGCCGGCAAGCCGGCCGGCTCATTCTGCTCCATAGTCTTTTCGGCTGATGCGGCCTGCGAAGGGATCGCCCCCTTCGCGCTTGGGACCCACGATCGAAGCCACATCCGACCACATGGCCGGCAGCACCTGTCCGCAAATCTGCAGTTCCAAATTGCCACGGTTTGGCTCAGCCAGTAAGATTCTGCAATACAGGGGCACCTGCTAGAAAATGGTTCGGTGATGGATTGATCTCTCCACACCAGAAGCACGGCATTCGAGCTCCCTTTTTCGAAGGGGCCGCGGGCGGCCACAGGATGATGCAGTCTATGGGTCAACGCCGTATGAGGCGGCTTTTTGATCAGGGCCGCCTGAAAACATGGAGCAGAGTATGGCTGGTGAGAACACGAACGATACTCGAGTTCGGTCCTCACACCTTTGACCAACATCCCATCTCCTCAACTTTTCAACATAAGCAAATGAACACAATTGAACATCTTCACTTCTAAGCGAGCCGCACCATAACATTGCTTTCACTACCACAAACTCGATGACTATGGCTATGGCAGCGTGGCTTTCTTCGTCCACTTCCCCTCAAACTGACCCTCCGGAAAGCGTATGGCATTGTTTTCCCAGATGGCCTCAGGTGGTGCTCACAAGTTCTGGGAAGACCCATGTCGGGGTGTTCGGGCCGGGCTTCCAGGGCGCATGGAAACATCCAACTTCTGTTCCCATGCCTGTGCATCTCGAGCTTCTTCCCTTCAGATCAGACATTCCGATAACATCCAAAGCAAACATGTCCTTCCATGTTACGCCAACGCTGACATAGTCCCGAGTTCAAGCCCCTGCTTGCAAACATCCTAGATCAGAAATGCAAGAACGCAGCATGCCAGTGCAGACGCAAAGCTATGAGGCGTTCAGGACCTCCGCGGGTCCGGAAGTCCAGAATCATCTCCTCAAAGACGAGGCGTCTGACTCTGCGTCCAAATCATGACCCCAAACTCCTAAACCCTCAACCCCTATCTGAGAACCCTGAACCCTAAAAGCCCTAACCCCCCCTAAATGTTGAGGCCCTCCTTTAAAAAACATAGCAAGATACGTTGTAGGCCGCCAGGCTCAGCTTGCCTGTGACGCTCCAGGGCCGCTCCTGGACAGGGCAGGGTTTCGGATGGCTCTATAAGGGCTTAGGGTTTTGGGGTTTTAGGGTTTTGGGATTTTGGGTTTGGGGGTTCAGGGGATTTTGGGGGTTTAGTGTAGCTGGGGCTTACATACCACATTTGCTGCTGTTTACTTCTGGCAAACCACTGACCGCTAATGTCTTGCACTGCGTCCGCCATTGGGCTTCGCCTTCGTACTCGCGTGCCAAACCGAAGCTTACATTGATATGGGGGTTTCCGACAATAGGGGACCCTAATATAGTACCCTAAATAATAGGATCCTTATTATAAGGACCCCAAAATAAGGTACCCCTATTTTTGGAAAGTCCCATATGCATTCCTTCTCGCCGTTCCCGCAGCCCGGCTTCCCTTCCGCCGCGTCGATGGTGACCTCTGACAATCTAACGCTTCCAAGTATTTCGGTTCTGCATGCACCCAAACCATCCCAAACCACAAGGACACATGTACGTGCTGGTCTTCTCGAACCCTCTCTCTGCCGTGCAGCCTTCATGCCCTCCACGCGCACTTCCCGCTTGCAGCCCGGATGGTCGGGGTCCTCATAAGAACCTCGAGTGATGGGGCTCGTGTTTTGCATCATCCTACCTTCTTAGCATCCTACATAGCTAAGCATGAGGACACAGTTTGGGACCCGAGTTTAGAACAAACGTCAGATCTTGTGAATGATGTGTTGGCATTCCCGAAAGTCAACAGCTCAATGCCACTCGATAAGAGACTCCAAGGCAGCGAACCCTACGCCGACCCCCAAACCCCTTGAAGTGCCCCAAAACCTAAAACTTGAAACCGAGCACAACCAGCAAGAATCCAGCTTATCGGCCATGCCACCCTGCCAGTCGGGCACCTGGGTCAGCCCCTGGGCCCAGCTGACGGTGGGCCTTGCTACGACAGTGAGTTTGATGAGGTTTCTGAGGTACTTTTCGGCCTTTGCTAAGTCATTGATTATGGCATACCGTCCAAAGCAAAACTTGACGACGAATAGTGTTTCTGGTGGTCCACGCTTGCCTTGCGACACGATTTTAAATGGTGCTGTACTTCGTCCATCATCCCCCACGCTCCCCCCAACAAAAACCAGGATGTTCCTCACGCCTGAATTTGCAAGACCCGTGCCTTGAAGTATCAGTTCACACTGTGCCCACTGGAGTCGCCCTGCTTTGCCCAGGGGCTGAAGCGCGGGTGCCAGGGCAGCTGCCAGGGCAAAGCGGCGGCCCAGCGTGGGGGCCCTCGGAGCCAAGAAGGCCGGAGCCGTGGCCCTGACAGTGCCAAGGCCGATTTGTCAGCGCATTGCAGAGATTTGGGAGTTTCCGAAAATTAGGGGTACCTTATTCTGGGGTCCTTATAATAAGGATCCTACTATTTAGGGTACTATACTAGGGTCCCCTATTTTCGGAAATCCCCATTTGTCAGTGGGAGCACCAGGCTTGAGGACCATTCGGTGAGATTCGCAAGCGGAAGCAGGTGTCACCGTGTCAGGTGCCCCCGCACAAACACACACAAAACCCTGCCTCTGCCACTGCATCATCACAGCCAGTACTGCCTGGGTAGAAGCGATTCCGTCTGAGCCCTGTTTCAGGGGAGTGGAAGCTGCATGCTGGTTGCAAGTTCGTCACTGACGACCTGAACCCAGCTCCGTCCTCAGACCGGGACGAAACCCGCAAGGGCACGCGAGCGACCGCGCGCTGGTGGGCTTGTCATGGCACCGGGGGGGGAGAGTGTGGTTTGCTGTGCCCACTCCAGCTGGGCGCGCATGCCATTGACGTCTGCCCACTATCTAGTCCAGCGTTGCATGTCACTATCTAACAAAAAAGATGAATAGCAGCCTTTGCCACGAAAGTCTTGCAACATTGCACTGGGACATGTTGATCTCCCTTGCCTGCGAACAAAAGCATCTTTCTCGAACATGCGGCTTGGCATTCTGTGCATTTCTGTGCGCTGCCTTACGGTCATGAGCTGATACTTCGGGCGGGCTTTGCAGACAGACCTCCTACACGTGCATCTGCATGTAAAACCTCAGTCCCGCAAACCGTACAACCTGCTGAACCCTGGTCCCCACACTCTTCGAGGCGTGCCCCTCACGCCTCGAATAAGGTGCCCTTCAAGCTGTACTTGTTCTATCGTTGTTTGGTGAGAGGTTCACACCCAAGATATGACCACGGTTCTTTCGCACGCCCTATGTCCATGACAATGAAACTTGAAGCCCAATGAGACTTTCAGAAAGCAGAGAACCCTTCAGGTCGACCTCAGACCAGTCGGATCCTTGCTATATCTAATATGATGACGGTTTTTTGGCACTCACACTCGGACAAGCCTGGTTTAGGGTTTGGGGCTCAGGGTTTAGGGAGGAGCATACATGAGGGCCTCGTGATGTTTAAGAACCCCCCTCGTCGCAGTGAGCCTGCACAACTGCGAGACGGCAAGCCAGGTGCTCCTCGGAAGGTCGGAGAGGCCAGCTCGTGTTGAGGCCTTTAGCTTCGAGAAAGGATTTTGATGGTATATCATGCTAAAGTTGCATTGAGGTGGTTTTGCCACTGATTCAGGCTTCTGCACTAGGGTATAAGTGTCTTAACTGAGTTTCACAGGCCTGGCAAGCCCCCCAGCTTCCGATTGGAGGGCATCTCTCAGGAAAACCATTCTGCCCATCGGAATTCGGTAGTTTCGGAAGAGGTGGATCTAGACGCTGACTTGTCGAATGCCTGCTATCAAGACCCTTTTTCCCTGAGTAGAACGGGCCCCCTTCATTCTTAAGACATACCCAAGTGGCCTCCACCAGCACCTTGGAGAGGAGGCCGATGATGGAGGGCGCCTCGCCACTCCAGCCTGGCTGCTTCAAGCTGGGTCTGAGGTTTTAAAACGCTTGACCTGTTCATTAGGGCTGAGATGCCTTTTAACGGCTATAATAGACGGGACCATGATAGATGTAACAATGACGGTTGACTGGAAGCATCTCACCAAGATTTTTTTGTCTGATGGACGTGCCACGCATCGGGCGAGAGCAGATTGAAAGCAATGACAAAAGCGTCCTCCTTTTCTGGACACTGGTGCAGGGATGTTGCCTTGGTTGAGGGATTTCGTGTTCTAAGACGGTTCAGGGCCAAAGGCGAGATTCGAAAAGCTCTCCTTGGGACTTGTCAGCCTTGTCTGGAGGGGCAGCTGCCCATCTAAAATGTCTTAGGGCCATACTGGCAGGAGCTCCATCCCATCTCGGCCTACGCCGCTACGCCCGTGCATCACACTTCAGCTTGAACCCCTGCAGGCGATCGATGCACCAGTCGATCTCCACGAGGCTCTCCTCGGCAGCCTTGATCTCGGGCATGAGTCGCTCCCTTCGGGCTTCGTAGTTTGCCAAATCTTCGGGCGTGAGCTCGATTATGGCCATGTCTTCCTCAAGCCTTCTCATCATCGGCAGCTTGAAGAAAGACTCTGAGAAGAGCTCCACTTGGTCACAGACCTGCGAGCGAATGAAGCTGTACGTCTTCAGGACGAGCATCTGGACCATGTCGACAGCCTCGTCGATCTCGTGGGGCTCAGTGGGGATGTCTGTGAGCCACCTCGAGAGCGTCGATTCCATGCCACTTCGATTCTCGATTTCCTTGGGGATCCGATTCTTGGTGTCGTCGAAGGAAGGAAGCATCGCCTCTTGCAGCGACTCGTCGGCCCCAGGGCTACTACTGGTCGCACCCTTGAGAAACACCCACGGGTTGGAAAAGGTTGAGGTGAGCATGTTCTCGAAGAGCTCGATAAACTGGCGAAGCTGACGCCCACAGCTCTTGTCGTATGTCTGCCACACGGCGTGCTTGATCATCGCATTCTGCTTGATGAGCTTCGCGTGCTGCGGGTAGAGCGGTGAAAACAAGTTGGCCGTCGGCGACCCCTCGAGCTTCGTCATGAACTCCAGCACGGCATCTTTCTGGATTTCGAAGAACCATTTGATTCGCTCCCCGACGTAGGCCACGCGGCGCTGCAACGGCAGATGCGCTTCGTGACTGAGAAGCTTCACGACCACGTCGCGCCATGTGAGCGAACTCATAGACACCCCACGAGCCTGGATCACATCGCGCTTCTTGATCTCCACCGCAATTTCCGAGAAGCGCAAGAAGATCTCCACCTCCATCATCAGACGTCTAAACTGTGCACCTCCGTTTACCTCCACGTCAAAGGCGCCGATCTGTATTTCGTTGCGGAGATAGTCGATGTAGTCGTTCAGGCTGCAGAAGTCCTCGGAGGGCAGCATGCTGAAGTGCGCAGATCCCAGTGTCTGGTGGTACGTGTGGAAGGCCCGGAGCTCCTCGTCCAAGTTCATGACGGGCTGCAAGTCCAGAACGCCTTCCATCACGTGCGTCAGGGCTGTGGCAAAGGAGATGCCGCAATCGCGGGTGGTGCTCAGGATGCGATGCGGATCCGTGTCGTTGTACTCCGTCTCCAAGTCCTTCTTCTGCTGGCTCGCGGTGGATTTGAGATCCTTAAGGTTCGTGAGCACTGGATCAATGGCGTCTGCGAACATCTGCTCGATTTTCTTCTCCATGTACTTCACGAAATTCCTGAAACCGATTGTGCCCATGTAGAGGTCGCTGAGGCCCTTCGAAGCCATTTGGTTGCGGTCCTCCGTGTCCTTCTCGTCCTTGATGTCATTGAAGGGCTTGGGCATCGGGCTGGTGTCCGGCCACCACGGAAGGGTCATTGCAAACCTCACCAGGGAGTCTGGGAGATCTCCGAAGCCATCCACCCACTTGCTCACGTTGTCAGGCGTCAGATCGGAGTAATACTTGTCGAGCTTGTTTCTGATGAGAACCGTTCTCTTCAGGTCTGGATCCAGCGCACGACATTTTGCCAGAGTGGACATAGTGGCTGCATCGCCAGCTTGCTCGACGCAGAGCATGACGTTCCGCTTGTCCTTCATGAAGGACATGACAAGGGTCTCGATCTTGTCGGCCAAGTCCTGCTTGCCCGTGTCGATGGCGAAATCCCGGAAACCTGGGAGGTCAACGATCTGCATGTCGACGCACTTGCTCGACTCGATGCGCACGTAGATGGGTTCGTGACTGACTGAAGTGCCGCACTCCTCGTGAGCGTCGCCCACGATCTTCATGACCTGATCGACAGGATGATCGACCCAGTGGTTTGTCTTCCGGTCGCGTACGAACCACCTGGACTGAGAGAAAGTTGGGGCATGCCGGAACTCGAGTACCGTGGGCCGTCGGCTGCCCAAGGTCCCGGAGATGAAGTTGAAGCACTCACCAGCCAGCGCCTCTATGAGCCGGCTCTTGCCCACACTCTGGCGTCCGATCAAAATGAACTGGGGCATCGGAAAGTCCACGATCCCAAGCTTGTCCTGCACACGAGCTTTCACATCTCCCAGGACGTTCAGCAGGTCAGACTTGGCCCCAACCGACGCCATGGCGCTGGCGCCAAGAAAGGGAAAAGGCACACCCTCAGCTCTGGGGCCTAGGGCTCTTTCTCTCCCAATACCCTCAGCTCGTTTCAAGCCTGTCCCGGTTTTGTGGTTTACACTCTCACAACTCGGACAATAGTCTGCTACCGAACCGGTGTTCACTGCTGCTTGGGCCACTGACCTCGGAAGGACTGGGAGTTACTGCTTCCAGTGTTTCAGTCTGCATGTTCAGAGCAGCGCAGAAATCCAGAAACTTTTCCACATCATGCAGTACCGAGGCCAAGCATCAGAGGCCGATGCAGAAAATTGGGCGAAGCAAGGGAGCACAGACTCGTGAGGCTTCTCTTTTTCTTTTTGCCTGAAAGCGATGTTGCTGCTTTCTTTCCCGTGGTGCTTTGAAGCCATCAAGTATGTGCTCCTGCAAAGAGCTCTAGAAAACTGTTGACATGTCGCGCTTGCATCGCGCCACTCGTGTGCTCACGAGGGAAAGCACACAAGCACATCAGATGTTACACATTGAAATCAGTCAAACAACTTCTTGCGGACGGTACATGCGCAGCTTCTGAAGCTATATATAATTACGTTGGCGTACCATGCTTTGACTTCTGCAACCATGACTGCCACAGAGCTGCAGGCTGAAATTTCACCACTACAACAAGAGTGCTGCAGTAACTTCGCCTCCTCCCCTTACCTCTGCTAGCAATAGGCTCACACTGCAAGTACGACTGAAAGCATGCTAGTGCACATGCTGCTTCAAAAGCCGCGGCTCTGCGGTGGCATCAGAAGCTTCACGAGAGTCGTTTGGTCGGTGTTGCTAAGTGCCTCAGCACTTCCGGCTGCTTCAGTTCGCCACCAGAGAACTCAAAATCCTCCCCCCCATTCCCCGTGACTGCCTTAAGAAGGACTGCAGGATCATTAGCTTGCAGTTACTTCGCTACTTGCAGTCATGCAGTAATGATTATCTTCATGTCACATCGCCTATGACATTCAACTGGCAATCAACTTACAGCTGCACCGACATCAGGACATTACCATCCCAGCTCCAAAATAAGTTGCAAACTGGGCGCTTGTTCATACATGTAGGGAAATAGCAATGGAGACCCAGAAGTGTCAAGGAATAAGGGACCCTGTGGACACTCGGCATGTCAGGATCTTTGTGATGCAACGCCCCCCCCCCCCCATGCGGAATTCAGAGGCTCGCGTCTTGGCGACTCACTGAGAACTTGATGTTGGATTTGCTTAGGGAATGCAGGCGACGATATGGGCTGCAGCTGCGCAGTGCCCATGCCAGCAGTCAGAGACAAACAATGACATGACATCCAGACACATTTCTCATCACTACTGTTGCTACAACTGTCATAGGTTTTACCATGCTGATTGTTGCCATCCTTGCTGAAATTACTACTATCATGATCCATGGTTTCTTCTTCTAATGATGATGATGATGAACAAGCTTACTCGTAATAGTATACCTATTTGGCTATGAAGTCTGGGAGATGTTTTGTCGCACTACATCCACTGAGGCGGCCACATAAAGCACACCGAAGAAGAGAATTGTTATCACCTGGGGAGCTGCCGGATTACTACAACCGCTACTATGGCGGTTCTATAAGGTTCAAGGTTTGGCGGGCTTTGGATTTGCGATTCAAGGTTGCCGTCCTGTAGGGTTTAAAAGGTTCTCTGCGCCTCGTTTTACCGTGCAACCTTTCATCATGAGCTGGAGCTGTGTATGCAAACGTCCTCGTACACGCAGATTGCCTTCTCACTTCCTTCGAGCTGCCCTCTGGGCGGTTTAAGGTTGCCGTTCTGGCGAGTCTCCTAAACCCTAGACCGTGTCTGGGGCTGCCACCCCCTGGATGAGCCGAGCATTGCCCATGTACATGAGGCCACCGGCATCGTTGATCTCACTGTTGACTCGCCTCGGGTCCAGGTCCAGATTTTTTGCAGAAGAATCACAACGGTTGATGATATAAATACTGCATTACCCATAATAATCAGGAATAATAACCAGGAATATACCATAATTTTCGCAGTTTAGGACCTATCAACAGTAGATAGTAACGATTTAGTGGTTGCGCTCTCACTACTCGGACAAGCCAGGCGAGGTTCAACAGGTGCAGTCGGCGTGATACAGAATTTGGTTCCCTGAGGGTTTAGATGATCATATGTGTTTGCAGCCTGACTTTTCTTCTTACTTGAGGTTGTTCTCTCGACTGCTGCCTCTCAACAGCGAGGCGGCTTTAACGCCCAATGGCTCTCTGTAGCGCTTGGTCATCTGGACGCGAATCTCGCTCACCTCATCCGGGAAGATCTCGTCACCCATGATGGCCTAGCTGCAATCGGACGTATGATGGCGCATGTCTGGGACAAGCAACCGCACGGCTGAATTATGCCGCGCCGTGTAATTAAACGAACTACAAGCAGCATTAGCACGAGTTACATGCGGCCACCTTCCCTTCGAGCACAAATCTATGCTGCAGCTGTGGAGCGTTGTAGGCCGTAACCAGCTTCTGGAATCCTCAGCTATCGCTCGGCGCAGAATACCACCCAGATATTATGCTTCCAGTATAGAAGCATCGGAAAGGACCCTGCCCCACAAGACCTAACCTCCATATGGTTCGCCAGCCCAGCTCAGAGTAGCCCAAGAATCAGCACAACCAGGAGCACAGCGCCATCAGCACCACCATCAGGAAGTAAAGGCAGCAGCATGAAGACAAGCTTCACAGTCAAAAGTAGCACCACAAAGAAGGCGAACAAATTCGAAGAGTGAACGATTTAGACAAACCGTACATCATTATCCCTCCCCACCCAACCCTCCCCCACCCCTCAACACACCCGCGAATTTCGGAAGACTCTGGAAAAAGGACGTGGAAACAGACACACACACACACACCCAAGACCGATACACCCTGAAGGCACGAACACGAACAAATCCGAAGACTGAACGATCTAGACAAACCGACCGTCACACACGGGAAATGAAGGCGCATCGACCTACTATCAGGGTTTAGGATTTAGGGCATACCGGTCCGTGTAACTATGTACAAGTAGTATATACTTTGTCTCCAGAGTTGCTTTGTAGGAGCCTCTTTAAGGCCCCCAATGTGTAGACTACCTTTCGGGACAAAGGCAATGACTGAAAGCTTGGCAGGACCCTCGCCCAGGAACCCCAAAGCTTTATAATTATCGTGTGACAGTATCAACTCGGCAAGGTTAACTGTGCTGCTGAGAACCCGCCCGGCCATCCAACAGCAGAGGGGTGTTACAACGAGGATGCGATTATACAGACCCTGCACAGTCAGAGCCCTGCTATGAGCATGTCCCGAAACGGGCCCAAATTTCAAATCTAAAACTTGCTAAAAGGCACATCCAAACCCTTTTGAACCCAGACTCTGCCAATCAGCTGGGAAGCAGCACTGCCAGATTACTACATCAAAACCCTAAGCCCTAAACCAAAAATGTGAGGACCAAATCTCATCCCTATGACTCCAGAAAGGTCCCATCCACCACAACCCCCCTACAGCAACCTTAATAATTGACAGCAGCTGTTTTAGCAACACCAATAATGACCCCTATAGCAGCCCTGCAAGCCTAATACAGAAGAATCCGTCACATTCTTTGAAAAAAATGCTCCAAAACCTTACCCCTAAACCCTAAACCCTAAACCGCCTGTATGTAGTAGCTGCTCTTCACTCATTTCTGAGCCAAGCGTCGCTTCTCGGCCTCGGGGTCCTCCGGGTTCACGTCCGGGTGCTCCTCAGCGTGGAGTGAGCGGCTTCCGCGTGTTGCGATCTGGGGGGTTCCGAACATAGGGAGCCCTAATTTAGTACCCGAAATAATAGGACCCCAAAATAAAGTACCCCTTATTTTCGGAAACTCCCATTTGGATCCTGCATTTTGATGGTAAGTACAGAGTCTCTCTCTCTCTCTCTCTCTACAGACACATACATATATATATATATATGTGTGTGTGTGTATTTGAGGTTGGTCTGTCTACATCCTGTGCAACACAGGCTCCGAGAGCGTGATTTGGCGGAAGGCCTTGCGTGCATCCTTGGCAACGAGGCTTCATAGTTTCATGTCTACAGAGGGTTCAGACGGGGTTTGGGGCTTTGGATTACTTAGCTTCAAGGCACCTTCGTCTAAAGCACAATCCGAACAGATGCTTTGAGCCCATGCTTAAGAAAACATAGAACAACACTCGATGTAACAACTAGACTTGTAAAATCTGACTACTTGCGGTAAACATCGGCATCTGCTGTGCGGCCAAGGACTTTGCAAGTCAGGTTAACAGCGCCATGCTTCGATGCAGGTGTCTGGATTTTGCTGGGAGTTCCGGAGAGTAAGGCACCCTGGCCATGTCCCGACAAGCTTTCTGCACTTGGAGGCCCCGGACCACCAACTCAAGCACGCCGAAACTGTGTCATTCGGAAATTCAGTTAAACAAGTCGAAGAAGCTTCTGCAAACAACATGTCGTCCCCAGCCGGTGAAACAACTTCGAACACGACGACCCAAACAGAAATGTAATGGAATACCAAACCGTGTAAGACGTATCCACAAACAAACACCTTTCACAAAAGTAGATGTAGCGAATATCCACACCACAAGCCTTAGCACTACAACCCAACGTCTTACACCCTAAACTGCCCTAAACCCTAAGCCCCAATCCCAAAGCCAGAAAACATGTAACTCTGCGAAGGCTCACCCTGGCTGGTGCCTCTTGGCAGGCCCAGGACCTACAATGCTTCCCGGTTTGTTAGGGTTCAGGGTTCAGGGGTAAGGAACCTGATTCCAAGCTACAAAAACTACAACACAGCGGGATGTATAGCAAACGTGTCTTCTTCTGGAATGCTCGGGGTTGGAGCAGAAAATGCCATTCAAAACAGAATCCGATAAAAGACTGATGTAGTGCTCGGTTTGTCTCTCCGGCTCTCTCCTACCATGTACACGTGACGTATACTGCGTGCTTCACTGAAATGGAAACATGTAAACACGTACTGTGCTGCACCATATGATGAGATGACGTCTACTCCGTATACTCGCCTTGAATAGAGAAGCCTGCGTGCTTACTACTGCTGAAGTAAAGAGTGGAGCCCACATCTACAGCCTACACGCCTGAGCCAGGGTGCAGCAATCAACACCAGAGTCTCGGAGCAGAATTTGCACCCTGAAAAGAACCATCTATGTGTCTCCGGCTGAAGGGCATCGAAGGGATTCTCCGTCTTCGGCTTCGGAGCCGTCGCCCGGAGCACAGTGCGAGGAGATGGCTGCTGGGGCCTCGAGGGAAGATGTTTCGTGGTTTCTGCTTCTGAAAGTTTGCACTTTTTGAAAAAGAGACTTGTCAAGTGCCCCACACATGTAAGCAAGCGTCAACACGCAGGCCCTCCCTATATCTTAACCGAGGCTGAAACCACCCACATATACAAACAAGTTTCACACACAGCCTTGGTATATTATACTTTGCTACCCTCTCATTGACTATGCGATACTATGTCATCTTTCATTAGAATTAACCTGTTATCTTAGATTATGTTATACTGTACTATGTTAGATTATATCTTAAGACATATTAGATTATGTCCTGCTCCCTGACAGAGAATGGCCTGGGGCCTAGAAAGCAGCGCACAGCCGCCAAAGACCCGATGAGCCTGGGCAGCGATGCACAAAGCGCTGCCACCATCAAGAATAGGTAGAGTTTAGGGCCTATTGAGGGGTTTAGGGTGGTTTAGGGTTTGGGGAACGAGTCGAAATGACTTTGTCTGAAAGCTTGCAGAACATGAGCAGCTCGCAACCCGGAGAAGCGCAGTAACACCAATGTTTCTAGGCCTTGTGGATCCCAGGCCGGCTACGGAATCTCCAGTGGCTCCATAGCTTTGGGTTGGGATCATTACTTATTGGGGCTTCCTGAAGCGATGCTTTGACGGGTTTCTTTTCGGGCTCTGTAATAAGGGTTTACTATATGGTCTACATCGAGATCATTCGTGCGCGTACCGAGATGTGCCTTAGAGCCTGAACTCAGAGTCAGGAGGATACCACACAAAATGTCCTTGCAAAGGAGCTCGTGCGGCAAAACCCAAACCACACATCTGTTCTTTTTTAAAAGAGCGACTGAAGACCTGTATCTGCGATCTTCTGCTTGGAGGTACCCCTTCTCGGACTTATGAACGGCGGCCGGGTAGCAGCACCAGACCGGGCAGAACCCGAATTGCCGCCATCGCTGGCCAAGGAGCGCGACCCTATGTTTTATATCACACTGAGCGAACCAATAGGACTAGGAGCCCCTCCAAGACATAGTAGGTGCTGTCAATGGCAAACATGTTGTTGAATATGTAGTCTGACAGGTCTGCATAATCAACTTAAAGCAGTTCTAGTCTCGACAGAGCGTCGGCCAACATATCCGCCATCATGGAAGAAAGCTGAGGCACGGCAGTCGTGACGCTTCCTCTGTAACAGAACGCGAAGAACTCAGCCATTGCCCCAGCTCTTTGCAAGCATCATAGCTTGTGGGGTGAGGCCTCGATGTTGGGACGAATTAAAAACCGGAGTGGCACAAGGGACACGATGATCTAAAAACAAGCAAGAATCGCAACATCAGATGCCATAGCTCATTCAATCTAGATGCAGGCTCGACGGGCCTTGCCAGGCGCTCACACACACTTTCAGACGGCCTCGACTTGCTCACACAAACGGGCACATGTACACACACACACACACACACACGATAATGCATGCAATAGCTCTATGTCCTCTGCATTCTTGTATATGCATCGCTGTAGGTGCCTAACAGCATCTCTCTCACACACACAGAGGCAGATGGGTAGCTAGCTCACTAGATAGATAGACAGATAGAAAGATAGATAGATCCATAGAGAAATAGAGAGATAGATAGAGATAGAGAGAGATGGAGACGGAGATGGAGATAGAGATACGGATAGACATAGAGATGGAAGCATATATAGAGATAGGTGGTAGAAACATAGCTCCCAACAAGCACACGCAAGTCGCCAAACACAAGCCGGCAATCAAGTAAGCTTCAACCGGGAGTGAAACAGCCTGTGAAGAATTGAGGGTCAAATGATGCCGAACTTCAAACGTCGAACTTCATTTATGAAATTCAATCGCCGGTCATGCTTCACATGAGGGCATCCCAGCTCTAAAGATAGAAGCAACGACCTGTAAAGACATATGCCTAGCGAGTCTTCGCCTGTCACTGGGGCGTCCTGAATGGAACTCTAGCTGGTGAAATCAACACATTTTGCCATCTGTCAGCTTTCCTTGCAGTGCTTGGCCATCTCACTCACGATATCATCGAAGTCCTCAATCGCAAAGTCCTCTAAGCGGCTTTGCACTCTCAGCAACTGCTCATACGCCTCCTTCAAGCTTGGCCAATCAGCTGCCCTCACAAGCTGAAGCTGTTCTCGCAGCGCTGTGGACAGAAAATAAGGCACACCACCACATGAAGCCACGGTGTCATGAAAAACTTGTCCCGTGTCACTAGCGTGGCTCATGACCCCACCAACCCTCGCGAGGGCCATGACGGCATGCACAGGATTCAAACGACTTGCCTCCTGAATAAGTGCATTGATGTCTCCCGTCACTCGGTGGCTCTGCTCGAACTGTTTCGAAGGCCGGAGTCCATCGAGCTGGTGAAAAGCACGGAAAGCACGACTGCCAAAGCTCTGCAGCAGGCTCTGCACATTGATGGGTTTGGCATCTCGCCTCTGCACCTCCTCAGACACGACTTTGGTGGCGCTCAGTCTAGCATCTTTGATGAGTCGCTCTAGAATCGACGTCTTATCCGCCTCATTCAGACGACTTAAGCCAGCCAGGGCAGTTGCCTTTGGATCAACTTTGGCCCTCTTTGCGGGCGATCCTCTCGTCTCAGCACCCTGCTTTGCCATGTGCAAAAGCTCTGCGAATTGAACTGGGTTCTACACGTATTGTATCATGTCACATTAGGTTCCATGGGATAACGCAATAAGATATGTCGCCAAGTCCACCAGTAGACAACTTCAAGGGAAGCGCATGGCTAGAGAGCCTATATGCCTGCAAGTTTGAGCTCAACATGTCCATCCAGCGGTCCTTGAACCAGAGTTTCAGGCCAGAACACATTGACATCACAACTCACAAGCTGGAGATCTGCAAATCCTCCAAGCTCAACCTTCGGTTTCGACTCACACACTCGCAACTGCAGGCACGGCAATAAGTGTCCGAGCTTTCGGTTTAGGGTTTTGGCAGCACGGTTTAGGGTTTAGGGTTTCGAGATTGTCGCCTTCTACTCAGGGTTTAGTTAGGGTTTGAGGCCAACCCCTGTTGAAGACGGTGGGGGTGCAGATGGCCGATGTTCGTGCGACGGCTTCACGGAATGTGGGGCCTGGCATCGTCGAACGCTGCCGCTTCAGGCGGCGCGTGAAGCCTGGCCAGATGGGAGTCTTCCGGAATAAGAAACCCCAAAGCCCTAGATGTGAACCCTCGTAACCTCAGAACCAGCACAGGGAATCCTAGAAACAGCTCTTCAAAAACTTACCATCACCCGGACAGTCTCCGCGGAGCTAACCTATGCCGGCTCAATCCGCGGACCCTTCAAGTAAGTCTCATGATGCTACAAGACTAAACCCTAAACCCTACACCGCGAACGCGTGTTACTGGCCCGGCTACCCTCCAGCCTTGAAGCTCAAGACGCCAGCGATGCTTGGAGCGAAAATGCGGGCGCAGCAGCGACTCCTCGTAGGATTCAGTTCAGCTTCCTCGTGAGCCGACCTTTGGGAGAATACATAATACGTCCAGGCCTTGCCATGTCGAAAGAATCAGAGGGTCTCAAGCAGATTCATTATTCTCAAGCTCTAGAGAACCCTAGGCCAACACTTCTCTGCTAGGGCACTGATAACTGAGTGCCGTGTGCCATTTGCAGAGAGAAAGTATCATGGCTGTGATTAGTGGCACGCATCTCCGAAAACTCACCGAGGCTCCACCCAGCGACGGTAAGGAGCATTGGCCCAGCCGATAAAGCTCATCGCCAGGGAGCCTTAGACGCATCCGCCTCATGGTATAAGTATAGCATACTGTACATAAGTAGAGCACATTATGCCTTTAATATTCTATTCTACTCTCTTCCCTTCCGTACTTTTCTGGTGTAGTTTTGTCGAATCTAGTCTAACATACCTCACAATACTTCACAATGCAATACTATATTATGGTATCTAAGCCTGAACCTTGTTCGAAGCCTTCTTGGAGGATCAAGGGACTTAGTAAGCCAGTAAGGTTTATAGGTACCTCGAAAGGATTTATAAGTCATGAGAAATATAGCCACCTGATTTATAACTTCCGTTGGGCTTATAAGCAATGGAAAAATATAGCTAGTTACCTTGCATGTAACTTTGTAGACTTTAAATGTCGCATGATCCTCCATGTGGGGGTTTCCGAAAATAGGGGACCCTAATATAGTACCCCAAATAGTAGGATCCTTATTATAAGGACCCCAAAACAAGGTACCCCTTATTTTCGGAAACTCCCATGTTGACTGCAGGCGAGATTCCAACGGTGCCCTGCCGGGTCGATCTGGTCAGGACCTCGACCTCGGCTCCGTCGTGCAGGGTTTGTCTATACGGGCATATCGTACTGTAGTAGCTTATGTGCTCTTACAGTCTGTATAGTAAGTAAAAGATATGCACATATACATATATATACATATATATATATATACATAAGCGCTACTTTGTTCTATCATAGTGTCGTATAGTATATTTAGTTTAATTCCTACGGTACAGTTCTGTATTGTATCCTAGGCTACTTGCGAGGCCCTGGAGCCTCAGACCGGCTTGGCGAAAGGTACTGTCAGATAAGCGACAACACACACTGCCACGCCGAATCTGCTCACGAAATCACTAAACCCCAGCAACAGTGGCACAGCAAGATCGATGGCAAGCTACGACGGCTTTTGACTCCGGCTCACACCGTCACGAACGGCAGCATGCTGAGACTACAACACTGCACGCGATAGGTACTGCCAAGTTTACTCTAAGATTCTTGGCTTCAATTGTTTGGGATCACTGGAATCAAACCCTCCAAGCACAGCCGAGACACTTCCTTTTCAGCATGGGCCTTCATTTTCATTGTGTGCCCGCGAAGACTCCTTCACAACACCCTAAAACCCCCTTTTTTTGGCCCTAAAACCCCTAAACCCTAAACCCCTAAACCCCTAAAGCCTCAACGTGGGATCCGGGGTCTCCGCCCAGCCAGCTTCCGGGTCGCCCAAGCCCGGGGACTTCACGGCCAGGGTCGGATGGATCTCCATGAGGTAAGCCTCAGAGCTTGGAGTCGGTTAAGGTTTAGGGTTTAGGGTTTAGGGTTTAGGGTTTAGGGTTTAGGGTTTAGGGGTTTCGGGGTTTCGGGTTTAGGGTTTCGGGTTTGGGTTTTTTTTGCCTCCTAGGGTTTGGGGTTTAGGGTTTACACTCTCACAACTCGGACAAGCCAGGCGAGGATCCATAGGTGCACAAGTCGGCGTGACACTGTAAGCTGCCCATGCATGCTACTATCCAAAACTAAAACCATAGAATTACAAGTAAACTCAGCATACA
>CAJNDV010033508.1:11575-39430 GCA_905221635.1 Symbiodinium sp. CCMP2456 | reverse complement strand
ACAGATCTTCCCCTGCAGCCAGGCTTAGGGTTTAGGGTTTAGCATTTCAGCAGCTTCTCAACTGGGACAAGCCTGGCGAGGTTCGAACCTACCGGAGAGCTGTATCCCAACATTCGAGAACAAAAAGGAAAGCCCACATCATACGTATCACATTGTGCCATACTGTATTGCATCTTAACTTGCTCTATACTGTCATATGAGATAACGGTATATTCTAGTCCATCATATGCATGACGTTAAAGTGGGTTAGATGATATTATATTTCTCTCTTGCCGTGGCCTCTCCGAGACCCTCTTCTCCGTCTAGTCGCAAGTCTAACCATCTTGACTGGGCTTTTTTTGCACCAGGGTTCAGTTTGTGTTCAAGCGCAATGGGTTTCGGGCTTAAGGTTTTGATCCCCAATCATCTTGAATAGCCCTAAACACTAAACTCTAAACCCTGAAGCCCCAAAGCCAAGATTCTAGAAGCGGTGCGAGGGCAAAAGTGAGCCCCTCTGGAGTCGGGGAATGCGCCCGAAAGAGATCACAGTCTCGCGCAACTATGATGCCCAAACTATTTTGGGCTAGGGTTTATGGTTTGTTGGGCTCCTTGATTGTTGCAACCAAAGAATAAAGCAACCACAACTTCCACGAAGAGGCCCGGCCGCGGCGATCCACCACCAAGTCGGCAAAGAAGTGAAAGCCTCGGTATAGTCCCACTTTGGGGGCTTGAGGTGTTCACTTCATGGCTCTCTTCTTCTTCGCTCGGGTCTTCCTCCTGGAGCTCCAGTCGGCGGCTGTCTAACAGCGATGCCCAAACAGCTGCCCAGAGAACCCTGGACCCCTCTTCTGGCAACATGGAACCTACCTTCGACTGCATGGGGGCTCTTGCGGACTCAACTGGCAGCCGCTCGCACAAGGGCGGCAAGGCCCAAGCGACGAATGTTCAAAGTTTAGGTTTGCGGGCATAAGGCTTCTCTTTCTTGCTGTGATTGAAGGCTTCTTGTTTTTTGAAGGGTTGTTGGGCTCTTTGGGTGCCAACACGATAACACCAAACAGGACACCTCCAAGGAGCCGCTCGCTGGGGTGGAAGGTGTGCACAGTTTACTTGCCGTTCAAGGTTTCGGGGTTTAGGGTTCCTCTGTGCATGTGCGATCTCTCCTGCGCACCAGCAGTCCGTGCTGGCACATAGAAGGCACTACCAAAGGTCATGAGCAGGTCATGAGTTAGATAAGGATTCTCCATGTGGAGATTCACTGCATAGACAGCTTGCCTTTTCGGAGGTCACCTATCAGTAGAAAAATGTTACCATCGAGCAGCCCAGAAGCCGACTGAGCCACAAGCGTGGGGAATGGCCTGAAAGCAGCTGAGACGAAGTTTCGCTTGACACATCTCAAGTCGTCAGGTATGAGTTGGCAAAGGGAATCACCGTCTCTAGCCAAGGTGCGTTTGAGGCGCAATCCAGCTTGTCTCTCGTGCCCAGCCTTTGCTGCAGCTGGCAGGCATGTTACAAGAAAGAAATGTTCAGAAGATCAACTCAGGTCTGCGAAAGTGGCCACTGCCCCGCATGAGATGTTGCATAAAAAACCCTCACGGAAATGTTGCGTGCCCCGGCTGATGTCCCTCATCAGGACAAGAGACAAGAATATCGACAAGGCGAGCTTGATGTTTTTCCAGACCATCTGCGGCGAGCATGGCCAACTGTTCTAACCCTGTATCTTACGGCATGTTGCCGACATGCGGGCAGGCAAAGATACCGTGGACCATTCAATGCCCACTGCACTTTGTACGCACACACGGACATCGGCAGGCAGGCAGGCAGGCAGGCAGGCAGGCTTGCATGCATGCATGCATGCATGCATGGCAGTGTAAGAACATGCTGCACCTCATGATTTATGTTTGCATGTGCGCTGTGTCTTTGACGTGCTTCTACACCCGTCCTTCCTTCCTTCCTTCCTTCCTTCCTTCCTTGCTTCCTTCGTTCAAACATTCAAGTCGTATAGTCATCTATCGTTCACTCATAAAACTGACTCGTTAAAACGAGTATTTCCTGCATGTCCTCCATCACTTGTTCTCCCAAGATCTCAAACGTTCGTGCATCCATTCGTTGCTTCATTCATTCATTCATTCGTCCGCTCATTCATTTCATTCAGTCATTCGTTTGTCAATTTGCTCATTGGTCCGTTCTTTGGTTTCATTCATTTGATTTCATTCCATTCATTTCATGCATGCCTTTCATTCATGTAAGCATTCATGCATTCTTTCTTTCTTTCTTTCATTTCATGTCGTTCCATTCTGCTCATTCCATTCCATTCCATCTGGTTCAGTAGTTTCGTTCCATCGTTCTCATTCCTTTAATTCCATTTCATTCATTCCTTTCTTCCTTCCTTCGTTCATTGGTTCATTCTGTTCCATTGCATGTTATGTCATTCTACCACTTCCCTTTGTACTCATTTCATCTATGTAAATGCACTATGTTTTCACTTGGGATCATATCGTTTGCGTCAAACCCGTTCTTTCATTCAGTATATTATTCATGCCTTCATTTCATTTTTGCATTGCGTTCCATTCCATGCCAAGCACTCATTCATCCATTCATCCAGTCCCCCATCCAACCATCCATCCATTCAATCGTTCTTGCTTTCCATTCATGCATTCAGTGTTTCGCTGTGCTCACCGTTTCAAGTGTGTTCATTTTGTTCATTCATTCGTGCAGTCAGTTCATTCTGATCCATCCATCCATGAACCCATCCATCCCTTCGTTGATTCATTCATTCACTCGCTCAGTCATTCATTCATTCTCTGGTTTTTGATCCATCCATTCAACTCATTCCATTCGTTCCACTGCCTCCATGCATCCATTAATCCACTCATTTCATGTATTCAATCAGTCAACCTTTCACTCCACACGGTTCGTGCTCATTGGAGTGTTCATCTCCGTCTGATTCGATTTCATGCTTTCGCTCAACCGACCTAACAAGACAAATCTTCACCCATGTTGCTACAAATCAAACTCCGCACCCGTCTCGATAATGCCTATATATCTTTAGAGATGCAGATCCATCTGTCTGCAGCCTGGCCTTGCCTGGTCAGTTGAGGAAGTGAGCACTCGTTGGGTCTAGGGTAATTTCCCACCCGCCCAGCTGACAAAGTCTAGGGGTTTTTTCCCTCTCGCATGGCAGAGAACAAAGCTCACAGGCGAGGTTGGTACAGGACAATGAAGAAAGTCTAGGGGTAGGGTTTAGGGTTTGGCCGAGGTCGTGCCTTTGGGTCCAGACCATTCTGCTCCTGGGCGATTTTGAACCACTTGTGCAGGGAACCTGGCAGGCTGGCGGCTCGAGCAGAGTTACGAGATGACCCTTACGTCCACACGTTTACATATATATATATATACACATACATTCTTGCGGATGTGAGCACAGAAAGAAAGAACGAAAGAAACAAGTACTGATGGATGATAGATGCGCTTGGGCTGAAAGAGAGCAGCAAGATCCGAAGGACATTACATCCGGGCCTGTCTTTCTGCTTGATGTTTCAGGTTTAAGGGGTATGCCTTGCCGAACGGCCCTGCATGAAGTCCAGGCGACAAGATTCGGCTGAAGACAAGACAGGCTCGTGGGCAGAGACGACGTCACGATTGACTCACAGGTTCTCGGATCACCTGCTACGGAAGCTTTATGGTGCAGTGCCTGCAGCACCTTTTATGAAGAGTCCACTAACCCGGCCCCAGAAAGCCTGAACAAATGTCGTAGAACCCCTATGAGCTCCGAAGAACCCCTACACAAAGCCCTCGATCTTCAAAGCACCAGCCTCCCGATCCGGCATCGTGCTCAGCCCCCTGCGGATGCCCCCAGCTGGGGGCTGTGGGGCACTGGTAGGTGCCCGCCTGAAGCAACGGCTCAGAATGCCCACTGACTCTCGAAAACAAAGCCAAAGCTACCGCTAAAACTGGTTCATTAAAAAGGACATGAGCTCTGGGTTTGGGTTAAGCTAGAACCATGGCTCCTGCGCTTCCAAGTCCAACTTCTGTGCCATTTCTAGCACAGCCAGCATCAAGCTCATGAAACCCTCCCATGCCATGCAAGTCCTGTGGACAGACTGCACCTGCCTCAATCTTGGGAATGTGGTGGGTCACGTGCATTAACGCGTCCTGCCCGCAGGCATGGGTCTCAATGGAGCGCCCCAGCTGTCTGCACGTGTCTCTCCCTCCATGTATGTGTGTGAGCGCATGCCTGATGACTATGATCCCTACATTAGCCTAGATGCTCGTGTAAGCCATAGGTCTCTCCAAGGCCATATATACACCCACACACAAAAGGCTCTGCGTCTATGCATGTATATGTACATGTCTGTAAGCCTCCGCTTTGCCCCTGGCCAACGGCTCCTGAAAGTCGTCATCGTTCGATGCCGAATAGTTCTTTTCCAGAAATCCAGATCGAAAGTATCCTTGGCATCAGTTTCTTGTGCCACCTGACTTCTGCAGCATAGGTCGTGAAGAGTTACGTAAAACACCGCTGGGCCAGAGAAAATTTCCACCACGCCAGTATACTGCGACTCCAGGCATTGCGGTGAGCAATGTGCTTGCGCTGCACTTTTGCGATCTTCGGAAGGGTTTTACATGACATCTTTGCACGTTAACGTCGCGTGTGTTCCGTGAATTTCTTGTACGTGCAGCATATTTAGATAAGATCGCAGCATGCTCCGTTGCGGTGCGAAGCGACTCGACCATCCTGACCGGGACTCACTTGGCTCTACAGCCAAGGTAGAAGCTTAGTCAATCCAAGTAGCCATACTCACTGATGTAGAAACCTGAGCAGCCAGCGAGGCAAGAACCATGACCACAGGGGGGGGCGTCGGATAGCTTCCCGACTCTCTCTTTTCGTGCTCTCACAGTCACACAGTGACAAGATCGAACCGGTTAGGGTTCGTGGGTACACGGAGACGAGCAGGCAAGCTCAGTCATGCGCGAACAGAAAAGATATCATTAAGTCGGCACGGAGATCTGAGCCCCTGCAGTCCCAAACGCGGAAGGGGTCCATGGAGACCACTGTGCCGTAGATGCGGATGTCCGTTTTCACCGTGACGGGCGGCCAAACGCCTTCCAGCCTTCGTATGGAATCGGCGATAAGCAGGATGCATAGAACGGAATGCGACTTGCAAAGGAGGATCGAACGGGCTATGGTGGGATACAATGTCATCCTACCAGCTCGGCTGGGGAGATCTGACGAACGTAACGGTAACTTTGGCTGTTGCAGCTTCCCGGCTCAACTTTTCAAGCTCCTTTCCGGGACCCCTTCATGGTAATGTAGGGGCCTTAATAATTAGAATAGGGTTTTGGGGTATATTATACAATGGTTATAATTAGGAACCCCCAAAATAGTATACTTAAGTATTAAGGCCCCTACATCAGGCTCTTTTGTGTGCCTTCCGAAGTCACGAAGCAGACTGTGGTGCTGGCCAGGCTGCTGGTAAAGCACGGGATCCAAGATGTACTGCTGCACCACCGCTCTCCTCAGAACTCAGCCAGCGAAAAAGGTAAGGGCGGGTGCATGTGTATTGCTGCATCATGGTTATGTATATGTGTATTAAAAAAAAAAATATATATATATATATATATACAAATAAATAGCTCTCTCTCTCTCTCTCTATTCGTTTACTTATTTAAATTTACCTACCCACAGAGACTCAGAAATATTGCACCTCGTCAACCCTGCCATGAAATGATAATGAAATCGCCATGGCAACAAAAAACAATCATGACCGACTGAACTACACGTAAGTGTCTGCTATTATACGAATGGGAACGACGACGATTACGATGACACATGTGCTGGAAACAGAAACACCAACTCTGAAGTTTTCCTCCGGGGCTCTGCTTGGCAGAAGAGCTCAGAACAGCTTCTGGCGCACCGCGGGGACGCTTGCCGCCCCGCCAGCCCCCGAGGTACATCGGGTTGGAATCGGTACAGAAGCGCGGAATGCCAACCTCAGTGCAAACCGAACCCTACAGCTACAGCCGACATGAACCAATTCCTTGCCGTACTTGGCTTCGTAGCTTCGTTGAAAACAGAGACCTGAAATGCAAGGCCGCTGCACTGCATATAAATCAAGAAGAACATTCGTTTCAGTCGTGGCGTGACAACATGAACGGCAAGGAACGGCAAGTTGAGCATCAAACCGTAAACCCTAAACATTGCAGTCAAGTCACCCAGCAGCCCTCGGCATCGCGCCAGTTCCAGGCTTCACAGGCACTACCCAGGCCGCAGCAGGCCTCGCCTGCGAACAAAACACACCATCAACATCATGGTTTACACTCTCACAACTCGGACATCAACATCATGGTTTAGGGTTTAGGGTTTATCAGGGTTTAAGGTTTAGGGTCATCATCATCATCATCTTCAACATCAGGGTTTAGGGTTTAGGGTTTCAGCACTCACACTCGGACAAGCCTAGCGAGTTCCAGTCTGACAGGCACATTGGCCCAGACGGGTTTAGGAGTTTAGGGCCATCATCATCATTGTTCCCTGAGGATATCCCAACTCTTCTGACACGACTCATTCCAGTACCGGGTCGCTGCATGTCGCCGGAGTTGCTGAGGACCCCTGCCGGTGTGCTAGGGCCTCTTGGGGAATGGGGGATTATCCAGAAACCTGCGTAGAACAATGCACTGCGAGCATGCGAAAGGCTGAACGGTTACTCCGGCTCTGGTGTTAGCCCAGCAGATCCAGTCTCAAAAACTCTAGCCACGTTCCAGTCCATAGCTTGCCGGACAGGCTCTGGCAAGCACCCAAGCAAACTTGACATGTGCATGCGTGTGTACGTATGTATGAGTGCATGTATGTATAAGCACATACATGCGTACTTGCACGCTCTTGTGTTAGGCAGGGATGTTTCGGAACGCAGGAGTTTGAATGGCTTAGCATGGCTTTTGGTTCCGCTGAAGATAACCTCAAAAGATTAATGTCTGCAAAAAACTATAGCGTGTCTCTACTGTCTGTATCCAATGCATACATATATAGGTACGTGATAATTACATGATTGGCGATGTGCAAGTGATTGTCCGCGCATTCATGTACACATAATGTAGGGGCCTTACTAATCATAATAGGGTTTTGGGGTTCCTTGATAGTCTAATTATAATGAGGAGCCCTAAGGAACATGGTTATTATTCAGGCTTCTACATTAGGGGCTTGGGACCAACCCGGTCCGACTGCAGATCAGTCTGCCTCAGGCCCGGCTTCGAGACCCAAGCACTGCGCATCCTGCATCTTCCGGGCTGTTGTGATCTATAGGGGCCTGAATCATGTGAGGTACATTCTTACACATTTCTTTAAGGGATGTATAGGGGCCTGAATCATTTGAATTTTGTTTTTGGTTTTGGGGTACATGATTATGCTTTTAAGGGATCTATAGGGGCCTGAATCATTAGAATAGGGTTTTGGGGGTACATTTATTAAACTAAATTTTTATGAAAAATAATGAACTGATGGAATGGAGTCCCTGTACTACAGGGGTTACAGCTGCGTGTAGGGTTTAGGGCCTAGGGCTTTTTTGACCAGGGGTTTAGTTTACGGCTTGGGTTTCAGGTTTGGGCTTAGTTTTGCCTTCGCCTGCCTGGCTAAGTCGCACTGCACGGAACACTGGAGAGTCACAAGAAAAAAGGGGGTGGCGCAATTTGGGTTCTCCAGCTGAACCGTGAGTGCTTCTAGGGCCTAGGCATTGGCAGAGCACGTCCCTGTGGCTTTGTGGGCTTCAGGGAATTGGTAGTATTCGGGCTTCTGATTCTGTAATTGAGTTGCTCTTGCCAGACGTCACTCTCGCTGCAGTTGTGTGCTTATTACCCGGCTTTCTGGTGTCGCAGCCTGAAAACATCCTGCTGGAAGGTTCATGGGGTTCATGGGCACATACAATCGGACTCTGCTACACTGTTGAAGGGTCTTCAATTTCATATGGATCTGAAGGTCTGGAAGAGTAAACACACAAAAACTTATGGTCTAAGTAAGCTTTTTAAATGTTCGATGAGACTAGGTGTCGTTATACCTCGAGTTACTTTGCAACCAAAGCTATAGTCACCTGTGTCCTTTCAAGCAGCCAAAGCATCACGGCCCCGTGAAAGTGCTTACTGCAATCGCGGCCTTTTAGCTGCCTCAAGCTATCATGTGAGATCTATGTCACACAGCAGATCTACGTCACACAGCAGAATTCCCAAATATCACAGTACAGGTTGCACATACTCGCGAAGGTCGATTGGAAGATCTGCACGTAATATACATAATATGCGACAGTGGGCACGATTATACGTGCTAGATAATAGATAATCCATTTTGGCTGCCGGTCCTCCAGCGGCAGGAAATCACAGGTAGCCGAAGCCTGCAAGATGAGGTTTGGAGTCTGGACTTTAGGGTATAGGCCTCGGGCCCCGGGGTTTCGTCGTTTGTGGAAATTCGTATGATGGAGCCCTTTGCTTTGGAAAGCGGTGGCTCTGTTGACTTAGGAAGTCTGTCGTCCTCCTACAGTATATAGCCTATAGAGCCTGTCTTGACCCTATGCTAGCCCCTGTATCGCATCTTACTCAGCTTACCAAGCAATGCAACAGCTCATGGAATCATACTGCGGCCGAACTGGCGTGACCATTGTTCGATTGCAACACCCAGTTCTCTCTGAACACACATTCCTCTCTACGTTCTCACAACAATGCGCCTATCCCGTTGCATTGCTGTGATCGCTTCGGCTTTCATTACCATCTGCGCAGTACTCAGCAGCCTTATTACGTCAGTTGCCTATTCACTGTACTGTCATCATTATTGCAATCAGCAGTCTTATCCTCGTGATCATTTTCCCGCTAAGCCCTTTTCAGCATGGGCTTGTGCCCTCAACCCGAAATCTCAACAGGTCCTCAAACCCTAAACCTTTCACCGGCATGGGCGCCTCTGGAACCTCGTCAGCACCAAGGAGATGGTGCACGCCGAAGCGAATCTCAATCCCTCGGCCACCCCAGGCACCTGATTTACAGGAATAGAACTGTATAGGATTCCCCAAAAGGAACCATGATCTTGACAGTTGCCCAGATGGCTTGCTAGAAGAATATCTAAAAAGGAACTCTGGGTTGCCAGAAGGATATGATAAGGGCTATGTTCGTGGTTACTGCACTTTACTGGATCGGGGGTTTAGATCTGTGGATGGCTTGTGCTTTTTGCTTGCCACTCGCTCTCCGCAGAACCATTTGAGGACACGAACAGCTACAACGGCTTTCGGTTAATGCTCTCTCCGTGCCTGCGCCGACATTATCTCATCTCTGCAGTCAGGATTATGCGACTCGAGCTTTTCAAAAAAACAGTCTCAGGCCTCTTAGTTTACGAAGCCCAAAACCGAGATAGAGACTAATAAAGACCGCTATTGCGGCTAGCTTGTTGGGCAAGTGCCCGGGCATTCGCGTTCGTCTGCTTTGCAGCTACAGGTCACCGGACATTGCATGCGAAGAGACACCACCAGATCTCCATCCGTTCGCGGGAAGCATAAGTCGCCACCTGCCAAGTGTTTCACTTCTTCGGAATCCAAGAAAGCGCAGCCCGTAAGCCCACGCGGATGTGGGATACCGGGGCCTAGGATAAAGTTCGCAGCTGCCATGGCGCGATGCCAGCCACCACTTCTGTAGAACTCCCCGGCTTCAAGCAGCGACTCCGTTTTGTTCGGGCCCGGCAGAAGGTTGTAGTAGCTGTTATTCAAACTCATCATGTACTCGTTCGTGCTGGCATTCGCGATCTCTTCATTCCCGAGCTTCACCTCATAGAGACCGTGAAAATAACGCTTCATATAGCTGCTCGAAGCCATTTGCACCGGAGTCATGTCCGTACAAGGCGCATATTTGAGCTTTCTGGAGCTCGCCCTCAGTGGCATGCACATCTTCGGACAGCCAAAAGGAACAGTCGCGAATGCCGCAGCTGCGGAAGCGATAGGGTCATCACAGCCACAAGTTTGCGGGCAGAGGGACCGCAAGGGATTCATGATCATGTCTGCGCACAGTTCCGGCTTCTCTACCAATTCCTTGCAGCTGCTCACAGAGTTGTTGGTCATGTCCCTCAAGCGATCCCTGACAAGGCCAGCCGGAAATGAGTCATCTGCGCATGGGAGACGCGACGCTGCTTTCTCGACATCACTTTTCTCCAACATCAAAACCTGGAAGAGCAACTTCATGCTGGCCTCCTCGCTATCGTCGGCTGTGTGAAGGATAGCTGGTTCCCCGTTCTTCTGGAACTTTTCAATCTCTTGTTCCTCGTACCAGTCCGGAATGGCAAACAAATCCACATCTGCCAGTCTCAGTACACTCTTCTGGTTGGCAGTCAAGGGAACGGTGTCCGAGAATGTAGTTGTAGCCTCGACGAGGCCAGTCGCCGCGTTGACGGTGTAGATGAAGTCTTGCCTGCCACTGCAGAGAATATTGTGCGCCAGCTGCACCCGGTCGTACAGTGGCTGGAGAAAACACATCCACGCCAAAGAGAGACCCACAAGAAGAAGGGCAACTTTCAGCAGATTCTTCATGCGCTCCTGGAAGCCCCCGCGCATGCGGCCTATACCTGGGATATCCAGGCGGGCGATGGGCAGTGTCCCCAAGGCGTCCAGCAGAAAGCGTGCCCTTCTTGGCATAAAGGCCGACTCCACCAACTCGTCGAGGTCCAGGATGAAGGCCAGGGCCACCGCATTGAGGATCAAGTCTGCCGGGCTTAGAGTGTTCGCAAGGTATTTTGTGCCTGTGAGCGCGAGGGACACAGCCACCACCAGGCGAGGCAACGCGACAAAGATGAAGAGCATGACCTTCCGAAATTTTGACATCTGCGTGATGACAACGCTCCCGCTGTCGCCGTCCTCGCCGGGTGCTATCACGGTGATCTCGCCTGATGGGTATCTGTGGATGGCGCTGAGGAAGCCCGTGATGTTGAACAACTCCCGGAGGGTCGTGGAAAGCCAGCAGCCGATGGCCAGCATCGCCAAGATAGGCCCGATGGAGATGTAGTCATTCAGATCCGCGATCACCCCTGTTTGCATATTCGCCCATTGAAGAGAATCATCCTCGCTGCAGACTTGCCTTGCCATGGAACGACCTCCAACGAGGTCGGCATACCTGACATCGTGGGCCACGTTCGTTCGGAATCGGAGGAGCTCCGATAGCTGATCTGGCTGTAGGACGTCCTCCAGCATGCGGTGACGGACCACCACGACGAAGCCGATCTGAGTGATCATGTTCAGCAGCAGCAGAAACCCAGCCAGCACGGAGTCACATTTGCTCAAAGCTGGTAGTCCGATAAACAGACAGGCATCCCAAACAGAGTGCTGAAGCTCGTAGCAGGGCCCTTTGGTCGTAATTCCATCGCGTATCTCATCTCCTTCTGATGTGAAGAGAGCCTCCTCGGGTAGGTCGTATTATTAGGGGTACCCCCTTAAAGGGAACCCCTTCTGAACCCTACTTCTGGCTCTCTGAAAAGGGACCTTATTGAGAGGGTCTATATCCCCAAGGGTCCCCCTAATCCTAGCTCCCAGTTAGGTCCTCGAAGCGCTCCGACTGCGTCTGCAGGAGCTCGCTGGAGGAGACGCTGTAGCCATCTTCCAGGTTCTTTTGAAGATTCTGGAGGCGACGGAGTGGGTCCTCTTCACCTGGGCTCTTGTTATAGAGGGTTTAATTTCAGGTGCCATAAAAAGGATCTATAGTAAATAATTAATAAGGTTTCCTTATTATGGTAACTTAAATTAAATCTCTTAACAAAACCCAGCCACCGCCGCCCTTGGCCGGCACCATGGATCTCAAAGCCTCCTCCACCTGACCCAAGCGGGCCTCCAGCTGCTGAAGCCGTAGCTCGGTGGCAAACGCAGCCATGGCTTCCGGAGGATTGGGCCCCCCCAGTGGCCCTAAGCCCTCAAAAAAGCGGAGGTTAAGTCAATCTACTCGCACTGATGAGGGCCCCAACGTATCTATGACTGCCTAAGGTTTACGGAAACTTGGCCCAGGGCACCATCAACGAAGCCTGAATCGTAAACCGGCATCTTGGAAGGGAGTCATCTCGAAGAGTCTCAAATCTCTCAAACTCCCCGTACAGTAAACCCCAAACCCTCGTCTGCAGACAATTCTTGAGCCGCAGGGCAGCAAGGGACGCCCCAGGTCTTGCTTGCGTCTGGCCACAAGCAAAAAAAGAAGAGGGTATATATCCGTATAGTCCTAAAAACAGCCAGTAGGCTATCGGATCTACAAATCCAGAAGCAATTGCAAGAAGCTCCCACTCTAAACCCCAAACCCTAAACCACCCTATCAGGCCTTCTGGCTTGCGAACGAAGGCCATGGGTCCGCCCTGCAGGCAGCTCATGTCGGACGCCAGGACGGCTGGACAGTCAGTTTAACTACTATAGGGGCCTTAATAATCAGAAATGGAATTTGGGGCATATTCTACTGTAATTATAACAAGGAACCCCTAAACCCTGTTCTAATTATTAAGGGCCCTACTATATCGAAACACCGATATATATATATATATATATCTATATATATATATATAGGACCCGGACTGTGGTCGCGCAACTACTGTCCGGCAACGCTGTTGCGATCAGGGTCATCACGGCCATCGTTGTCATCAGTTGCCCTGGGTGCCAAAGTTTACGCAGAAAGGGCTGTTCTTGTCTTGTTGATGTATTGAAATTCGACTGGCGATCGTTTGCCACTAGACGTTCTAGACTGGACTTTAATCCTCGCATTCTCACTCGATCGCGAATGAATACTGCTCATCCTTCTTGCAGCAATTTTAGGTTGCTAGGATTTTGGAGATTCCATGGACAACTAGCGCGGCTTCCGACACCTCACGGTCGTGGAGTAGACGCAGAGACAACCATTTTGATCCTCTCCCTCCAAATGTATGTATGTCTGTATGTATGTATGTATGTATGTATTTATGTATGTATGTATGTATGTATGTATGTATGTATGTATGTAGGTACCTACGTGTGTCTGCGTGTAGGGTACCTGTAATATGCATAGCATTCGCATAAATCTCGTGCGAATAGATAAACAAGCCCTACCTAAACATGAATGCATATGTATGTAATGTACCTCTATATGTACACTCTGGAAAAAGATCAAACTACTAAACCCTTAACACCCTAACCCCTGCACCGAAACCTGCGCCCACGACACCCGTGGCTGCATCCTTTCTCCAGATGCTATTTGCTGCTGATTTTAATGCCAGGGTTACGTCAAAACTTATAGAAGGTTCGTGACAGGTGCGCAGGATGCCTATGACAGTTAACATACGGCGTAGTATACCGGTTGCTATAAGAGCTACTGAAAGCTACCCTATACGGCCTCCTCTATGGGTTACTGAAAGAAGACCTCCTGCAAAGGATGCCGTATTCTCAAGGATCTGCAAGAACTTTAATTTCGCTGGTCACCGAAGCTTTAAAGTCTTGGGATCCAAGAACAGCAGCATAACTACATAAACGAGAAGAAATAATTCCAAATAACTTGTGGCCGAAGAGTCTCACACACTATTTTGAGTTACTTCCGAGGACAGCAGCATTAGACTTAGCTGAAGCCATTGCCATGTCTACAGCAAACCGTGATGGGCCTTCTTCGGGGTCGCCGACGCGAAGGCGCGCAGCTCTTCTGCAGCGCCGGGCATGTCGAAACACTTTGGCATGCCCCCCACCTCCGAGGGTTCAGGCATTAGGGTGGTGTAGGGGTTGGGGTTTGAGGCATGATTGCTGAAGATGACAGCTCCAAGTCGTTTTTGGAAGACCCTTCTCCGTCAGCGAAGCTAGTCAGAACACCTGCTACAAGTTCATAGAGTCGTTGCCGGGTCCTCTGGCAACACCGTAGTTCGGCTCTACGGCCCCAGCAACCCGTGCAAGGAAGGCAAGGCTTCAGGGCGAACTGTCTCAACCAGCCACGATGGACAACAGAACTTCACGACCATAACTTATCGCAATGTAGGTACAGAGTGAGATAGGGTAGAAGATGGGCGGTCCACATCTTACAAGACAGCTCAGTAGGGTCGCACCTCGCTCGCCAGGCTGTCACTGACTTGCCACGTGTCAAGCCTTAGGGCATCTGATGTCAACTATTTTAGGGGCCTCGATGATTGGAATAAGGCTTCGGGGGTCGACTTGACACTTTGCGGCTACGAGTTAAAATATGTGGACATTTGAACAGATGACACGAAGACTTGCATCACCTCCAGAAGGGTTCGGCTGGGCCGTTGTTAAACACCCAGAAAACCCAGACAGCACCATCCAAGAAGTTGAAGAAGTTGGCCGTCATATCGAAGGGCCTTGACAAGCCCCAACAACCCAACATTTTGGGGCCTGTCTTCGGCTGCCCTGGGAAAGCCAGAAGAACCTGAAAACAGGCATCCATTCTTCCCAAGGCATCCAAGGTTGTGGACGGGCCCACAATCCCAAAATCGTCCTAGGACTGCTCAAATCGTCATAGGGCAGTGTCCTACAAGCAGGATTTCTCTGGCTTTCTCAAGGCTTTCAAAGCCGTTGATGAGGTGCAAACAGATGCAAACACTAGCAATCGTCTGCGGACATTAGGTAGGAACAATGTCATGTCCTGAACGATTTGACCGGTTTAGTCAGGGGCTTCGGATGGCTTGAACAAACGGTGGAACCCGAAGCAATGTCCCAGGACGAATTTTGAGGTGTCGGGGGCCTTGCGTGCGACGCAGGAAAGTTCAGGTTTCACTCGACCTGATACGTCTGTATATGTGTATACATACATATATATATATATATATACACATACATCCATCGAACCCATACATACATACATCCATGCATGCATGCATATACATGCACATACGGACATTGCAAGGCACGGAAGCTTAAATAGATAGTAGTGCTACTTATGTACAACATCCAGACCCCTACATTAGCCCAAGCTGTTTGTAGCCCTGTCCAACATTTCAAGTTAGACCAGCAACCTTCAGGTACTCGGGCTAGGGTGCAACCGAGAGACGCGTCGTAGTACCTGCCAGGCTGGGGCATGATATATGGTTTACTGCAGACAACTCGGACGAGATTTCAATGCCTCAACTGCCGCAACGTCTCGTACTGTAGCTCGGGCCCAAAAGCGCAACGCGATCAGGCTTAGTTAAATAAGCCCAATTCCACTTTCTGCGACAAGTCACGCCCGGCACTGCTGGTCCTGATTCGAGAGGCGTGAGATGAGAGGCAACACAGCGGGGGTACTTCCTTGTTGCCGTGGCCTTGCAGTCCAAGACCTGCTGGTAATGTAGGGCCCTCAAAGATTAGGCAGGGTTCGGGATAGAAGCTGGTATGATTATACAAGAACTACAGTAACTACAAAGGAGCCCCAAAACTCCTGCAACTAATCATTCAGGCTTCTTCATTCCACGCTATGCTGCTGGCACTGGCCTGTCCTTCTCGCCGATGACCTCTTGGAGGTCCGGGACGAAAACGAGTTTCTGCCTGGTACCCCTGAGGCGCCACAGGTCCTGCAGCTCAACTTCCCGAAACGTGAAAAGATTTGAAGTGACGTCATCAGCCATTCTTCCTGCCACTTTGTGAGCAGATCGGCAGGAGTTCTACCGTCGCTTCGCACCAGTCCTTTGACGGAATGAGATCGCCGTAGTCGTTCCTCGAGTCCATCAGTCATCTCTCAGGAACGGTGAAGGGTCCAAACATGAACAAGCAGCTGATAGGCAATCGCTCGCCCCGATCCATGCGCAGAATAAGCCGAAGGACCACCAAGGATGTTTCGGCCAAGCATCGAGGTGTATGCAAGCCCCACGTTCCACCTGCTGGGCCGTCAAGATGTAGACAAAACCCTCGCTGGCACCAAACTCTGCCCCCTGAATCCCAAGACTGATTCAGTAAGCGTACCAGCGGATACTAGGTGTCGACTTCAACAGCCGCCAAAACGTCTTTAATAGTTAAGGGTTCTTACACTTAACAATGAGGGAAGTTAAAACCTGTCCCGAATCGTTTCGGTCTTATAGCTGTAGCTAGAAGTGCCCTGGTTGGTGTTACCGGATTGAAACCATGCTTCTGTCCCACACAGTCCTCTGGTCCTCTGACTACCTGTCCAAGCAGGACAAACTCCCGTAAAGCATAACCTGCAGCAAGTGTACTTAAAGAACATCAAATAAAGCCGAATAGTCATCCAGGACCATCCAATTCACGAGAGAGCGGGTTTGTGATCACAAAGATAGCCCTGGGAGTATAATGCTACATGTAACATCCATTAATGACGTGCTCCTCAACCAAACTTCACACCCATCGGGCGTGATCGTGATCCCAATAGTCCCGAAACTATCTGGTTGTACTCTCATGGAACAAAGGCCTCTCACCAGGCCGCGCAGCACGCATCCCGAAGAATGCCGGCAGAGTTCTCAGCATATCTGTACCGACCTCGTTCTGGCGGGTGCTTGACTTGTAATGGTGATGAACCTTCTGGAAAACTAGGGTGCGTCTCTAAGAGTCTATGATTCAGGGTCCTTTATGTTCTGAAACTCCCACACAAAGGGTATAGCGCGCTATCCCGAGTTTCGCGAGCCTGGGGAACCACAAGAACCCGTTCCAGCGAGTTTAAAAGCCTGTGCTCAGATGCATCCAAGCCCTTTACAGCCTTTACTTATACATCACTATGACTATGACAGACAACTGCGAACAAACTGAAATGCTTCGAGGAAGTCAGTTTCGACCCACGCAGTAATAGACCGAACCTGACCTCGCCACATCCTCAAGAAACCGCGAGAGACTTAAGGCCCGCCAACATGACGGGTCTGTCTACAGATAACCTTGGAACAAGTGAGGCGGGTGGCAATGTCTGCCGCAACATCAATGTACAGCGCATCAGGCCTCATGATATAACGCAAGTGTCAGCTTCAGGCTTCTACTGAACGATGTCACTCCAAACGGCCTGATGAAGCCCTTGTTGAAGGCAAACTTCATCCGCCCACCTCAGTGCTTTATCTGCTTGAGGCACCAAAAGTGGTTAGGGCTCGCACGTGTCTGCCAGACTCTACCACCTGAACTGCTGTACCTGTCGTTCCCGCCTGTGTCCGGATCCTCTGGGACAAGGTCTTCTTGCAGCCAGAAGCCTCAAACAAGAGCCGTCTGCTAAATTGCCGGCCGGCTTCGTCCCACGGTGTACTAACATCAGTCTGCGGCGGCTGTTGTAAAGTACAGTCTTATGATTACCTATTTTAATTCGGGAGCCCTACAGTAGGATGGAAAGCTCCTGTTCCAAAAAAGGCACCTCGAAGGAGATCCTGCTCCAAAACAGTCCCCAGGCTCTCGCTCAGTGCATGTCAAGCGGCCCTCCACTGCGGCCGCCTCCTCGGGGAGCAAGCCGAACTGCAACCGATGTAGTATCCTCGGTTTGTGATAGCGATTTGAGCACGCCCAGCTCGTGAGCCATGTTTTCCATTCGTGCTTTGAGCAGTGGGTCTGCATCACCTGTGTCGTAAGAAGCTGGAGCAATGGCAAAACATGAGACCTGGCTTAAGTTCTGTAATCCGGTACCTTACATGACAAAGCGAAGCTAGCCATCATGGCCTGAAGCCTCATGCCTGCGGTAAAGATGACCAGTCAACTTGTTCATGGAGTTATGATGAGTTATGACATGAAGGCAACATGACATGACAGTTTCGGGAACAAGGTGGCCATCCTAAGCCCGTTGCCTGAACGTAGGCCACTGCGTGCTGAGCCAGTCCAGGATGGTGTAGTTTGTAGACACCGCGCCTTGCTACGAACATTGGTGAACAGGGTCGTCTTGCTGCCCCGTCGACCTATCGAATTTGTGCCATGTAGAAGTACAGCAGCATGCTGACAGCTAGCCGCGGCGTCGACTCACATGAAGAATCACGAGGCATGATTCCGGCATGATGCCGTTTCCCGGTATATCGTGGGACCCGACCAAGTGCAGCCCAGCCGCGTACCAAGGATTCCTTGTGCTGCAGGGTGTGGGTTTGTGGGTTTCTTGGGAGACGGGTGTCCACTTACCCCTTAGGCTGAACCTCTGTCTACAGCAGCCTCAGCCTGTAACAGTTCGACATGCTGCCGGACCGCAGAGCAGGTGGTCTATCTGCTTCTCTGTTTGGTGGGGCAGGGCTCCTCTCAATCTCTAAATTGATGAAACTCCAGAACCAGATGAGGCAAACCTCGCATGGAAGACAAGTCTCTGCTCGCTCTAGGCAGGCACTCTCGGCGGCTGTATCCTCACGCAACGCTGCCGCCTGTGGATCACAGATATGTAGAAATTAATAACAACGAGAATAACAATTATTATAAGTTATACTGTTCATACATATATATAGAGAGAGAGAGAGAGTATAGATATCTGTCATGCATATACAACACAGTTAAAGATAATCACACTCTGCTACGCGCACACACCAACACGTACGCACACTCACAGGATCCCGCTTTGAACATTCCTGTGCTCGGGATGGGAAGGTGAAAGGATGTGAACGGTACATGCCGTCCCCTAACCCCCAGGTACCTACTATATAGGGTACGAGAGCCCCTAGGGCCCTATATAGTAGGTACATGGAGGGTTAGGGGTCCATATCATGGATCTCCCAATGTAGCGTCCGAACGGCCACGGAATGCCTGATGAACAAGCAACAATCTAGCAAACAAGCAATGAACTGCCCACGATCAATTCAACAAAACATCCCCCATGCGGCATCTGTGGAAGAGCCTGGCTAAAGAATGTCAAGTTCTACTCAACTCAGCCGTCCACCATTGGAAGTCCCAAGTCATCCGCGCAATCTTCGAGATCCCTACCTCTGCCATGGCAGCCCAGGCAGCCGCAGCAGCCATGCTGCAGCCTGGCAGCGACTCAGTGTGCTCTGGGGCCCCTGAAGTTTGTGGAAAGGAAAGCCTAAGGCGGAGGGGAAGAGGAGGTTCTTCAGAGCCTTGTGGCTCACAGGTGCAAGTGCTAGCCCACAGCACGACCACCCCAGCGGATATTGTCTCAATCGAAAATATTAAAACCTGCGCAACCATGCCGGGACAATAAGTCACCCCGACACAAGCATTCGCCCGCTTTTTGTCTCTCTGACGCAGCTCCTGCGAGAACACCGTCAGAAGTCCTTGGCAACAGGTGGCGGGGTGTTCTCAGGCTTGCAACACTACCTGCGCCGTAATCATGACGAAACGTTCCGTATGGATACCGGCTGATTAAAGACGACTCTGCCAGTCCTCTTATTCTGCCAAAACCCAATCGAATTTCAGGTTGGTGATACTTGTAGGTTGTTGAACTCTTACTGCTGAGCCCCAAAGCAAGGCCTCGTCTTCAGGCTTTGGCTTTGGCTCCTGCAC
Organism: Symbiodinium sp. CCMP2456; assembly: GCA_905221635.1. NCBI lineage: Eukaryota > Dinophyceae > Suessiales > Symbiodiniaceae > Symbiodinium > Symbiodinium sp. CCMP2456. The sequence continues at coordinate 20,123 of CAJNDV010033508.1, read as the reverse complement.
GGCGGTCATTGCGTGGATCCGGAAGTGTTGTGTGCACCGTGACCTCTCGACAGCACGTCACCCTTCCCCCTGTCCCCAAAACGTCTTAAAGCTGAAGGCCTGAATCCTACTACTGGTCCTCTGCAGACTCCGCGGGGGGCGAAGGGGTCGGCTCCTCCTCGCCGCAGAAGCCAATAGAACCCCTAATTGTGTCTTGGGTTTCTTCCCTCCGACCTAGGTGGTAGCCTACTGAAAAGACCAGGAGACCTAGCAAGCAGGCTTTTCAGTAATGACTTCAATTGGGTGTAGCAGCGAGTACAACTAGTCAGATACTTAGCATATAACCTTACTAAGTTGAGTGCACTACCGAAAGCTACTTTATATAGGACACCCATCAAGGGATGCGCTGTCAAGATTCGAGAGCCATGCGCATTTGCACATGATCCTCACAGATCCGAGGCTCAGAACGGGAGTCTTGGTGCAGGGCTGTAGTCTTTTAGTGCTTCTGCTTTTTGGGGTTTTAGGTGTGCGTGGCTTCAGAGCTTTAGTGGTTTTGGTGTTATTCAGTCTTTCTGACGGATCATGATGATCTCAAGGCCTCTGCAATCGGAAACTTCAACCCAAGATTACGACCACTAAGCTTATCTGATCTCGAGCCTGACCACTCCCATAGTCCAGAGACATCCAAAAAAAAGTCTCCGTCCTTGGATGCCTCTTTGAGCTTGGTGGGTGCCTCCTCGGCCCCGGCGTCCTCTCAGAATCTCCCCCTGAACCCTTTTTGAGCACGGGCTTGGATGGTATGCCGGCAAGATGCTCGAGGGCAGGGACTTCCCAGTTAGAAAGGCTGTACATACTGGGGTATGCAGCTACGAGCAACTGTTTCGTCAAGACGAAAAAACAACACGCATTATATTCTGTCACTTGGTTTTTGCTGCTCTGCCGAAAAGCGGTTGAGACGGTCCTCACGACTGAACCCTTAATCCTAAAACCCTTAACCCAAAGCCCTGCTGGTTCAGGGTTCCTTGAGTTTTGTGTTGGCACAGGGTTTGCAGCGTCTTGGGGGGGTTGGAAAGTTCTACCTTCACACCTGAAATTTCTTTGATTGGCTGTGATCAGCCAAGGCGAAGACGTGACTTGATTCCGTTCGACTCCAAACACTTACTTACTCTTCGTAGACCTCAACACTCAAATACACACTGGCTCGCAGGCGTAGTCAACCGCCCGCCTTCTTTCCATCCGGCTTCTCTGCATCCGCCCCCTGCTACGGGAGGATCGGGTGAGGACGAACTCATTGAGGGGAGAGTTTTATTGCAACTTCTGGTATGCAGCTGCATTCTGTTCAGAGCAATCTTCGCCGGGGCAGCCTCCGCCTTAGAACCGGCAGCATCGCCAGACTTGCCGTCTGCCTCATCAGGGCTAGAAGAGGTGACAACGACCGACGACAACTGTCAAGTAGCTTTGTTGGGGCCCTCTTGTCTGCACCGTGCATGTTCATCCACATCCCTTAACCCTAAACCCTAAACCCTAAACCTGCCCCCAAAATCAAGGTATCTGAGAAGAGCAGGCAGGAAGAGACTCCCTTGCCTTCTCCATGGCTCGGGGGATGATGTACCTGGGAAGCACTAGCCTATATATATATATATATATATATCAGCTCCGCCTTATTTTTAAGTTGGCGGGATCTGTGGGATGCTGTCACGGATGTTGAGAAGCCCTGATTCACGAGAACTTCCTACCCAGGAGCCCCGATGAAAACTCCCCTTTCCCGAAAAGCCCGCAGCCACTCAAACAGCACAGCTTGCGCTTCAGACATGGCCCGACGTGCCACGCAAGCCAGCGGTGCATGAATTCAATCGCCGAGTACATGACCAAAACACAGCCCTGACTGGACCTCTCTCTCTCTCTCTCGTCAGGGCCTGAAGCATTTAAAGGCCTAGAACTAGCAAGTTCCTGAACGTCTGCTCACCCAATCGTACTGAGCCAGCCGGGCTACCAGTACCACGCTGGCAAGATCGCAATCAAGATCAGAAGGATGCATGCCTCGGATCTCGGACCGATCCGGCCCTGACGCCACCAAATGTCGAGATGATTTACGATTTCTCTTGTACTTGACGTTCGGTGTGGAAGGTTTATATAGTCTGCTCATGCCATGGACTACTAGTGCGGTTCGGTGACGATCTAAGTGTGTTGTTGCTATTCAAGTGATCATCAGCATAGCACATCTGCTTGATCCCTTTTATCGCTCGTTGCTAGTGCGGATGCAACAACACCAGGCCACACAATTTCGTATGGGTCGTTCTCATGGAAGGTTGTGGTTCTGGTCACCTTCTCTCATTTTTGCAGCCCCAACTCAAGACAACATGCACCAGCAGGAGATGAACGGCCAAGGAGCAATGGCGGCCATCCGCCTTCAGATTGTTGGAACAAATGAGGGCATGTCGGACTGAACAACCATACGGAAGTGCAAAAAGCATGATACTTTCTGCTCTCCGATGATCTGCCTGGCCAGTGGAGTGCTGTAGGTAGCCGAATGTGCATCAATGAGACCTTCGTAGATCGCCTCAGTGTCAGTTCGGGACACTACGTCGGCATCACTCGGCCCTTCGCATTTCGAGCTGCAGAGAAAGTCTTGGCCTCGCTGGAAGATCGAGGCTCTGTCACTCTCTCGGAAGTCTGTATCCGTCCCGGAATTCGCTAGCGAGGCTTTCTTTCGCAAACATTTGCCGGGGCCAGGTGTCAAGCCCTCCAGGTCGCCAGATTTTCTTCACGGCACGGACGCTTTTATTCGTGAAGTGCAGCTTCTTAGGAACACCATACAGTAGCGGCTCGAACCATCAGGGGAACCTCCCAAGATCCTGCACCTACAAAATCTGTCAGGCTCCTTCTCATCCCCTACACCCCAAACCGCCATGCCCGCGGAAAGCTCTAAAACCCTCACAGTAACCCCTTTTGCTACCCCTTACGGTGACTCTTTACAGTAACCGGCAACCCTTGTTGTATCCCCGCTAGAAACCCCTACTACAGTGAGCCTCTAATAATCCTCATTTAGAGGAACCCCTCACCTCAAATCAGCCTTACGAGTACTTTTTTAGCACTCACACTCGACAAAGCAGGCTTACGAGTACTTACAAAAGTCCTAACGAGCCCTTCTACTATCACCGTCACCGTTTTTGTTTCGAAGCCGGGAGGCCACTTCCCAGCAAAAGCCTGTCTGCAGTACCCAAGCATTGGTCAGCTCGGGGAAGTCCTTGTTCTTGCGTCATTGGATTTCAAGAGTTTGGGGGGGGTCTAAAGTTTTGAGACTTTGGGTTGAGGGCTCCAGGGCATTGGAGTTTGGACTTGAGGGCTATGGGGCCTAAAGAGTTTGGGGGTCTCAGGTTTTGAGCTGTCGGGTTGAGGGCTACAGGGCCTTGGAGTCTGGGACTGTGAGGTTGCAGGGCTTCTCAGGGCAAGAGGGTTTATCGGACATGCCTGGACCTATCTTGTGTAATTGAAGCTGGATTCTAAGCCTCCTCTGGTTTCTGCTCACCGGCTGTATGGATTCTATGGTATTGCCGAAGCTCTCAAGACTGTCCTCACGATTTCAGGTTTCGGTATGCTGAGGGGCGGAAAACTTTGGGGTGTTACAAAGTCTGGTGGAGATTGCAGTTCTCGACTTGCGGGTGGGGAAACCAGTGTGTGAGTGGTCGAAGCAATAACTGGATACCTTCCACTCTGTCCAACCTCTCCTGTGTTCGCGACAGGACGGAGCTTTGTAAGAACTTGAAGGCAAGATGTCCGATGCCCACACGGGCTTCAAGAGATGCCTGGCTAAAGACGGCCCCTTCAAGAATGATTCACATGGCCGAGACCGTGACCTTCGGCCAAGCTCTTTTGTAAGGCCCCGTCCGAGGCGTTCTTGCCGGCTCTCTTGGCGAGGAAGAAGAGCACCACCATGCCGCAGTACACCATGATCTAAGTACGGCCCGCACAGTTTGCACAGCCATGGACACCGTCGTACTCTGCAGTTCCGAGCTCGGCTGAAAATCGGCTTGGCTTCGTTTACAGAGTTTTCTTCGGGCATTGTTGGCTTGGGAGTAGAGCTGTCGCGGTGCTCTCCTGCTGCCAGGTTACCGCCGATGTAACTGCCTGGCACCTCAGTAGCTGGAGCACTATGAGCACAGGAAGGACTGACCATGTGCAGACCTGGCATCTGGGGCCACGACATCAACGCCGAATGCCTGCCTGCATTGTGACTGCCGTCCGCGCTTTGCAGAGAATACCACCAAGCCCATTGTACCTGAGCATCTGCGCATGCGCGCCACGAGCCGGATTCTGCGGCTGCACTTGCAGCCATCTATAGAAGTAGCTTCAGTGTAGCAGAGAGGTATGCTTAGAAGCGAACCGTAGGGAATCTGGAGACAAAGCGGGACCTCTGGCAACCGTGGCTGTCAGAAGACATCCAAAACCCCCAGGACAGCACAGAGCTACCTCGCAAAGTCCTTGTCTGGGGTATCCGAAATGCTTCAAAGAGAAACGCCCTGAACCCCAGAACCAAGCTTTAACCCGAAGACACTACAAAATTTGTATAGCATTCCCAGAAATCCCCTACAAAATCACCCAATACAAACTGCTGCTGCTCAAGGCGCCCAGAACATCAGGAGCCAGCCTGAGAAATCGCTGCGCGCGCTTTTAAGGCTCAGTCTCGAATATCAACAAAGTTTTGTTTTTAATACGGCTCCTGCCCAAAAGTTTAAGCCTTCTGAGAGTTATAGTTGGGGTTGATGTAAACTCAGGGTTGATCGGATTTAGGATTTGTATGGAGTCATCGGACCTGGATCTTTTTGGCACTCGTAGCTCGGCGAGACGAGGCGAGGCTTCGGGCGATTCCGGAGCTGGCATGTCATGCCTTTGAAAGAAACTATGCCCGTGATCACAAGGACCGGAACACACAGACAGGAAGTTTGAAGTATTGTCGCTCAGGGCGGTGGCACGCAGCATTGGAAACGAGCTTGCGCCAGAAATCGCTGCAACGCCTTGATGGTGTCTTTCCCCCAGTCCCCGTTGACCCCTTCGTCCGGAGGGTGCCCAACCCACGAGAGCCACCTCTGACAGGCCTTAGTTGAGTCTGAGGCCTTTCCTTGCCCATTGCGGAGATTGCCATCAGTAGGACCTTGGAACCCTTGTGCGTATACAAACTCCTGAAGTCGCATTGAAGTCTTATCTCCCCACTTGCCGTCAATGTCACTAACATTGATAATGAGCTTTTGGTCAAGCAAGAAGCGTTGCAGAGCATAGGCAGTCTCAGACCCTATCTCGCCATCTATCACATTGGCGTAGTATGGAAGGACGACTCCATCCCCCCGCACCGCCCAGTGGGCAAGGACAACCCATGAAAGACTGCCTTCTGTTCCGACAATACGCTGCAGGTCGTGTCCTGCGTTTGGGAAGAAGCGCCTTACGATGAGCTGTTTGTGCTTGTTGTCGCCGGTCCACTCCTCCACCCGCCACAACTCCGAACCGCCCGCATCCGTGTCCTGCTGGCCGTGAATCACGACTGCCGGAACTCTGAATGTAGGTCTCGCTTCGAGGTCTTTCAGCTCTTTCACATAGTTTGGCTTTTGATTCAGGACAGACTCGGCAAGGCTTTCGTAGTTCCGATTAAAATTGTCAATTGCAGGTGCCAGCAGCACGACTCTCTTCACCAGATGTGGAAACTTCTCTTGGAACAGGGCGGCCAAGAGGCCGCCAAACGAATAACCCACAAGTGCAAGGAAAGGGCCATTGTTTAGAGCTCGGCTCCTCAACTCTTCCAGGAAGGACTTGATCTTGGTCTCTTGCGTATTGCCACCCGGATGATACGTAGGCAAAGTAAGGAGGATTCCGTCCGGAAGGCAGTCTTTCAGCTTGTCACAGGATGGATGGCCATTCCAACCGTGCAGGAAAACGATTTCACCCTGACAAGCCATGGTATCGAAAGCCTTGAGGCCTGCAAGGGCTTGAGCCATAGCCAGGATTTTCTGGAGTTCAATTGAAAGGATGCAGTCGCTACAGGGATGAGGACATTAGTTTTAAGGGCAGGGTTGGAGGATATAGGGCCTCGGGCTTCGTACAAAGAAAAACCGCTGTTACTTCTCTGCCATTAATAGGGTGTGCCCGAGACCTGGCAGGTCCGAGAACTCGAGTTTGATGACCTCTAAACCTCTAAACTTTGGCTAAACCATAAGTCCAATACCCCCCAAACCGTCAACCCCAAAACCCGGAAGCATTCTATAGCCCTTTTTTGCACCCGGGCTGTGAAGTTCTGGCCGGAAAGGTGCAGCAAACCCTCGAACCTGGAACTTCATGACTACGCTCGAAAGCCTTCTGCGAACCCGTTCATCTGAAACTTCTTCGTACAATGAAAAACTAGAATGAGGTCTCATGCAAGCAATACTATGCATCTACAACCCTGAACCCTAAATCTTGGTTCCACTTGCAGCAGAAGCTAAAGTGGAAGGAGCCTGCAACTACGAAAGAGATATCATGCTCTCGCTCTCTCTCTCTCTCTCTCTCTCTCTCTCTCTCTTTCTTTCATTGGGCGTAGGGGACGTTAAGTCCCCTGGCCTAGTGGCCCCCATGTGTTGGGGCAAGTCGAGTATGATATCTCCGCTCTCTCTCTCTCTCTCTCTCTGTCTCTGTTTGGGGGGTTTAGGGGTTTTAGGGTTTAGGGTTTAGGGTTTAGGGTCTCTCTCTGCTTCCACCTCTCAACCTAGAACTCTACCCGCTTTCTCAAGTCGCTCGGATCTCCGTAGCCCAGCAGCCCATCGTCATCGCGCTGGTCTCGGTGAGGAGCCGGAAGAAGCGTCTCATTGCTGGCCTCCTGGAGATGAGGCCATGGGGGTGAACATAAAAATAGTAATACTAATGTATAATATGATATAATATAATACAGTATCAAGGAACATAATATATAAAGCCCTATCTATACATATATATATATATTGTAGTAAAATGTAAGGTAGTATGATATACTAAGGCTAACCTATACTATATGCTACTAGAATATCACGAGCGACCCGTCTTCAAGGTAATCCTGGGTCTCAGGTTTCAAAAGTGATCCTGTAGGGGCCCTGCTTCTTGTTTTGGAAAACCCGGCAACGGCATCGCCATCATTGAGAATGTGTGCAGCGCCGCGCACCGCAAGGGCGCATTGCATGCTGATTTTTGCATGAAACCGATGGAAATGTGGCATCTAGGAACTCCTTGCCCTGGTTGGTGCCTCGGGAGACTTCAGGGCGCCTTGGATTGCTCGTACTGCTCCCTGCGAGTCTTTGCAGCAACTGTTTGCCACGGCGCGTCCTGTCCGTCTGGCCAGCCAACGGCCGGAGCTTGAACATGGCTACGCCGAAGATGACCACCGACAGCAGCAGAAAGGTGCCCAAATACGACCTCAAAGGGGTCGGCGCGTAGAACATCATAGATGGTATTGCCAAGATAAGGGCATATGAACGGCAAGAACAACCACAGGAACTGAGGTCAGCCCCCCAAAAATGCATGGGCAGGGGCAGGCAATCCTACCTTCAAATACCACGACCTACCTTCTTCCAAGACCCAACCAGGCTATATAGATTCCGTTGAGATTCCGGTGAAGTAACCGTAAACCTGCCTCAAACTGTATATGGAACCCTTGCAGAACTTTATTGGCTGGAGTCTGACCAGAACTCTTAAGGACAACTTCGGAAACTTATCATGGAGCCTTCATAGAATCTAGAGTTTTTAGGAAAACCATATCACATCCTTAAAACCTATGGAACCCTTTGAATCCTTATTCAGAACTCCCGAGAGAGAACATCACCCATAGAACTCCGTTTTGGAAGATTTCAACTCCCTTGTCAACCGGTGCAGGAGAGGTGCAAGTCACCCAGGACCAGCGCCCGAGCTCCTTTCTTGCCTGCTTGGGGCCCGGAGTGAAAGACAGGTCTCAAATATGAGGGGGCAACACGACGCTTAAACCATCTTCAACCCTCAGCTCATGTAGAGGGAGGCTTTCGCGCTTTGAGGTCCAGGGCGCTATAGCCGGAGGAAAGGAGTTTTGTCCTCCCGAAAAATGGGTGGGCGACAGCTCAAATTGTAGAGAGGGACTGGGCCTCTACGTTCACACGTGTATCGTGCTCTGCGGCTTTGGCAAAACGGAGCTAAGTTAGGCACACTCGCAAAGACGGGCCAAGTTCAACCGACTCGATGGGTAGGAAGCCGTCCAGCCCTGCTTCAGCCCAGGCCCTAACCTCTAACCTCTAAACATCTAATATAGGGGCCTCAATAATTCGAACAGGGTTTGGGGCTCCTCACTTCTATAATTATAATAGGGAACCGTACGGAACAATTTTGGTAGTCACTTCGGCTTCTACAATAACTCACCCACCCAAACCTACCGGATTGTGAGTTGGAGGGCCGGGGAGGGTTTGCACCTACGAGGGGACCAGTCCCGTAAAGATGATCTGCTTTTAAGTGCAGCAAGGCATCCGAAATCCTAACCGGCTGGAGCCCTAAACCTTCATGCAGGGACCTAAATGATTACCAGCTAGTTCTTTTTTTTTTTTTTTTTTTT
>CAJNDV010033506.1:22421-33832 GCA_905221635.1 Symbiodinium sp. CCMP2456 | reverse complement strand
AAAAAAAAAAAAAAAAACACCGTTCTGAGGTCCAAACCCTTGAACCTCTTGGCTCTAAGCCATTGAAACCTAAACCTGAACCCTAAGTCCCTAAAGCCATATCCCTTTAACCCTAAAGCATGCACCTCAAACCCTACACCCTAAACGCTCAACTCTGAAGTATGCAGCCTTGGCCGCAGTCTCTGCATTCATCTTCGCCACCCAGGCTTCTGCCTAAGTTTGGTCGGGATTCCTTCTGTACTTGGAGGGTCAGGGGACTTAGTAAGTAGGTAATACTGTTGATGGACAAAATTCTGCATGACCCAAATATAGTATAGTACCATAAATCCCATAGTTTAGGTATATAGGGTCATGCAGGATTTTGTCCATCAGCCGTAAGTAGAGTTGAAAGCACCTCACAAGGGATCTTAGTTGGGGTTAGGATACGTATAACTCGATAAGATAACTACTTACTAAGACCCTCGACCGTCCAAGGTAGGATTCCTCTACGGCTTGACAGGGATCCCCGTAAGGGTTCCCTTACAGGGCTCTAATGTAGGGGCCTTAGTAGTTGTCAAGAAGGTTTTGGGGCCCGTTATACTGTACTTAGAATATAAGGAACCCCCAAACTAGTATTGGTAAATATTTAAGCGCCTATATTACAGGGGTTGGTATTCCAGGCTTTCTCAAGGTGCATGGTATGGTTTCAAAGTCTTGGCTTTAGCGTTTTCGGGGTTAGGGCTTCGGCATTTAAGTTATTGGGTCGTAAGGGTTATATAGCTCGAAGTCCACATGATAAGGTTTCCGGGTTGCCTTTTTCCCTGAAGCCCGTAACATAGTAGGGTTTAGGGTTTAGGGTTGCCGCTGATATAGGGGACGAAGAAGTTGGAATACGGGTTTGGGGTATATTGCAGTGTATTAAGGAGCCCCAACATCACACCTGATCCGAGAAACCAGCAAGGTCTCTTATTGTCATCTTTGCAAAAACTCTTCCGGTCTCTACAGCAATAGGTCCTGCAGCAGCAGAAGCCGACTCACCATGCGTATATCGATGACAGCATCCGCTCTTGGAGGACAGCTGCCATGGGGGCAAATACACAGGCGAGGCCATGCTAAGCAAAACAAGTGTTGCCCAGTTTCGTTGGTTAAGCTGGCGCAAACCCTAAATCTATCTAAACCTATGACTACCACTACAGCAAGCACACCAGGGGGGTGGCACGATGATCCCTGGCCGCCAGCCGTGTGAAACTCTGCTGCTGGACGTGATGCAAAGAGTAAGTATATACGGTGGCGCCACGAGCCCAAGTATCCATGGACTACCTATAGTCTCCATTGTAGTTCCTTTTTTGGGTTTAACGAATTCTACATTAAGGATTCCAAAAGGTATCCCCAAAAAGGAACTACAATGGAGACTATAGGTAAACCCTACACACAAAACCCTAAACCAACACCCCAAAACCCTAAACCCTAAACCCTACACACAAATCCGTAAACCAACACCCCAAAACCCTATAAACCCTAAATCCATTCTGGCGTCGACCTGGTCTCTTATAGGGTTCTATACGCCGAAGACACAACAGAGCCCAAAATCCTGAGCAAGTAGGGTCTTTGAGCCCTACTAGAATGCCAGGCCTTAAGACCCTTGGGATAAAGGTTCCATGAGGGCCAGAATCAGGCACTGCTCATTTCACGTATTGCTTCGGTTCTGGCGCTATGGTGTGGGGTTTATGGCTGGCGATGGTCACGGTCAGGATGACTGTATGGTTCGCAGAAACGATTCGACAGGGATGAATGTGAGCATGCACATGGCCATCGGATGGATATAAGTAGTCAGCATAAAGATGACGGAGCAATGTCAGCAATCGCGACACTGGTATCTAAACCTCTTACACCCCACCGAAGACATCTGGTAGCATAACCACCCATCAAGCCACAACTTCTTCAGAATAGCCTATGCCTAAAAACACCCTAAAAGCGAAATGAAGCCTAAAAGGGCTTAGGGTTCATATACCATATAGGGATTCATAGTATAAGGGTATAGGGCCCCTACTTTTAAGGGTCATTTCGTCCTTAAGGCACGCTGGAGTACTGCATCACCGGAACATTCATTCCACCTGTGTCATGACTCATGACAAACGACACCCTCGCACGGCCATGTCCCCTTAAAGTAGGCGCCTTAATCATTAGAATAAGGCTCTGTGGTATATTATACTTCTAAGAGGCCAACAAAGAAAAAGTATAGGTAATTATTTAGGCCCCTCCTTTCTCCGGCTATCCGGGAAGCTTACCAGGATGTGATGCATTTGGAGCTTGTTTTGCGGTTCGAGCTCAGCATACGAACCTGAAGCCACAAAGCCCCAAACCCCAAACCGTGCCCTCAAAGCCCTCAATCTATGAGGGTTCCCGCGTAAGCTTTAGGGCATGGGCTTTGAAACTGAAACCCTAAACCCTAAACCCTAAACCCTAAACCCTAAACTGGAGAAATCCAAGGGTCCGAGTACCTAACAATCATAAGCAATCCCAGCCTTCAGGACAAAATGCACCCTGAAAGGGCCTAAGGTTCAGGGTGTAGGCTTTAGGGTTTAGGGTTTAGGGTTTAGCATGTACCAAACAGGGACTCATAGTACAAGGGTATAGGGGCCCTACTTATAGGGGGTATGCTTACTACCATCCCAAGTATCGAACCCGCAGGGAAACAGCTCAATGCTGATCGCAGGGCTGGAAATCCACGAATTGACTGTTACCCTAAGGCTCATGGACCCCCATACTGAAAGCCCAAACCGTAGCCCCCAAAGCCCAAACCTTCCCCTAGAAAGCCCACCCTAAACCCTAAACCCTGAACCCTAAACCCTAAACCCTAAGCCCATAAAAGCAATAAGAGCCTTAGGGTAGGCTGAGGCCTGCAGCCCGGAAAACTTCGACTGGAAATCTAGACCCTTAAACACTTAAACCCTAAACCCTTAAACCCTAAAGCCCTGAAGCTAATCCCTAAGCCCTAAGACCCCAAAGCCTGAACCCGTGGCGCCAGAAAGGTCAGCCCTACAGAGAGCCGTACGTCAACGGGAACACAGGAGCCAGATGCGGTACAGGGAAGGGTCTAGTTTAGGGTTTAGGGTTTAGGGTTTAGGGTTTAGGGCTTAGGGTTTTGGATGCGGTACAGGGAAGGGTCTAGGGTCATAAGGTTCAGGGTTCAGGGCTTAGAATCATAATTTAAAGGTAGGGGCCATGACGTTTTCAATAAAGCCTTGGGGTGTATCTGGGTATATGATTGCAGCAATTAGCTAGAGATATACACAGCAACCCTCATGAATATATTCTTAGTGCACTCTAAACCCTAAACCCTAAACCCTAGAGCCGTAAACCGCTGTATTATCCCAAGGCAGTAAGGTTCCTATGAGATTTCTAGATGGGTATCTGGGCGAGTGTACGTTCCAGGAGGTGCGGATCCAAAGGCCGGACTTCCATGGGTTAGGGCTTAGGGTTTAGGGTTTGGGGTTTAGGATTTAGGGTTTCGGGTTAGGGTTCAGGGTTTGGGGTTTAGGGTTTCGGGTTACGGTTTAGGGTTTAGGGTTTAGGGTTCTGGCTATTTTGAGCAATGCGGAGAGACTAAGGCTCATAGTATAGGGTTCGAGGAACATATTTGTTTACGGCTGGGAGCATAGGTACCCTGAGACTGTGTTTCCAGGTGTAGGGTACCCAAGAACCCAGGGTTGAGGGCTGATTGCAGGGTATAGGGTGGTAATTTAGGAGCGGTTTAGGGTTTAGGGTTTAGGGTTTAGGATTCCTAAACCCTAAACCCTAAACCCTAAACCGTCTATGAACGCACAGAGGAAACCGAAGAAGCTCTACATGTGCAAGCAGCACCTTCTCTACTCTGGGATCGACAGCTTGCAAAGCATGCAAGCCTTGGGCGTTTTGAGACCTGTCTTACAGGGTTCAGGTGTTGGTTTAGGGTGTAGGTGTTAGGCTATAGGGTTTGGGGGTACTTTGCTTCAATCCTGCAACCCTTTCGGCTCTTGTGCCGTGCGGCAGCCGTTCGAAGCTGCGCAGGAAAACGGGTTGCGTCATCCAGGCGAGGCTTGCGTCTGTAAGCCTTTATTGTAGCAGTTTCAACAGGGATCTGGGCGAGGTAAACCCGAAACCCAAAGCATTAAGCCATAAACCCTACCTAAGCCCTAACCTCTAAGCCCTCAGCCCTGAACCCTAAACCCCAAACCCTAAGCCCTAAACCCTAAACCCTAAACCCTAAACCCTAAACCCCAAACCCTAAGCCCTAAACCCTACATCTCAAACCCTAAGCCCTATAAGCCCTAAACCCAAAACCGCGGCACGCTGAGGCCCCTCAGCTCCCCTAAACTTTAGGGTTTAGGGTTTAGGGTTTAGGGTTTAGGGTTTAGGGTTTAGGGACCTCTAACCTAAAGCACAAAAACCTTCGAGACAATACACATGTAAAAGGCCCTCAAGCGCTCTTCTGAATGGAAGGTTTAGGGTTCAGGGTGTATAAGGTTTAGGGTTTAGGGTTTAGATTCAAAAGGTCCATGTGCCCATAAAGGGTTTAACCCTAAACCCTAAACCCTAAACCCTAAACCCTAAACTCAGTGCTTTGGCCCTAAGAGTGCCCTTTTAGGGACTGCGTCAAAGCCAAGATTGCGACCTCAAACAAGGCAGCACTACCGTGTAGGTGGAACCTCAAACCTCAATACACCTGAATTTTAAAGTTTAGGGTTTAGGGTTTAGGGTTTAGGGTCCCCCTAAACCCTAAACCCCGTCTTGGATGGCTGTGGTTTCGAAGGCTCACAGGATGCTCTCGTCCAGAACACGCCCCAAGGAAGCAGCGCATGAAAGCTCAAGGTTAAATTCGGGTCCCAGCAAAGCAGGTTTAGGGTTTAGGGTTTAAGGTTTAGGGTTTAGGGTTATAGCTTTGGTGGTGAAATCCCCATAATCCGCTGTTTGCATAGTACAACAAAGTACACAGACACTGAACCATAAATCCCAAAATCCTACAACCCCAAACGCCTAAACCCAAAACCCCAAAACCCCAAAACCCTAAAACCCTAAAAACACTAAACCGACTAAACCCCTAGAAGTTTGGCTGCCTTGCTGGTTCTTGAAAAGCTTGCAATTCCCCCGAGCCTGAGGATAGGGAGCCGACTGAACGAGTTTCACGGCTTTAGTGTGCTTTAGGGTTCATGGGATGAGGGCGTTTGGGGCTTTAGGGTTTAGGGTTTAGGGGTTTAAGGCTAAAGTGCTTTAGGGTTTAGGGTTTAGAGTTTTGGGGTTTAGGGCTCAAGTGCTTTAGGGCTTTAGGGTTTAAAGTGCTTCAAGGGACTTCGGGCTTCCTTAGTGTTTGGAGTACGAGGTGATGGATTAGGTTTAAGGCTTTTAAGGTTTACAGGGCTTAGGGTTTCGGGCACAGCGAATGAAAAAAGGTCGGGTTCAGAGCCTTAAGCCCGAAGCGTGGTGACTGGAACCCTAAACCGTCGGCCCAAGAGAATCCCACTGCAGAAGCCTGAATACTCAGAAATAGAAGGTGTAGGGTTTAGGGTTTAGGGTTTTAGGGTTTAGGGTTTAGGGTTTAGGGTATAATTTCTGCTAAGTTACTCACATAACTATGTTGTGAATAGAGTAGAATACAGTCTATAACACCTAAAGCCCATTGGCCTTCAGTAAGAAGGCACCTATATTGGCTGCGTAGAGTTTAGGGTTTGGAGTAGAGCGCTCAAGCCCTAATATAGGGGCCTTGCTAACGGTTTAGGGTTTAGGGTTTAGGGTTTAGGGTTTAGGGTGTTTCCTTGTTATATTTATCGTATAACAGACCCCAAAAAACCCTCTTAGGCCCCTACATTAAGCCCTAAACCCTTCCCGTCGGTCCCTGGTTAAGAAGACTGCTGTCCCATCCAGCCGTATCGGCTAGTACGGATCGCCTGCAGCTGGCGCAGCACACATGCCTTTTCTCTGGGGCGGCAGCAGGATTTAGGTTTACGGGTTCGGGTTTTGGGTTTATCTCTAAACCCTAAACCCTAAACCCTAAACCCTAAACCCTAAACCCTAAACCCTAAACCCTAAACCCTAACCCTAAACCCTAAACCCTAGGGTTAAGGGTTAAGGGTTTAGAGTTTGGGGTTTTGGTTTTTCACACCCAAGAGTGAAGCTCCAGACGCTACAAGCCTTTGAAGCCCTTCACCCTGAATGTATATCACCCTACACTCAAAGCCCGTAGAGCGGAAAGGCCCTACCCCTACAGAGCCTTAAACCCCAAATCCATCATAAACCCTAAAACAACATCGAAGCCCCAAGCCCTAAACTAAACCCTAAACCCTAAAACCTCCTATAGACCCTACATCCTACGACATCGAAGAAGCCCCGCCACGAGTAGGCATGCAAAAACAGATTGAGGCTACCTGGAGTTAGGCTAGGGTTTACGGTTTAGGGTGTAAGACTTGGGGTGTAGAGTCTGGGGTTTATTTAGCATTCTATGATTTTTGTTTAAAGATAATGTGGTACGGCATGAGCCCAATAAGGGGTTCATAAGGTTCTACAAGGTTTCTCCAGCAAGCTCCTCGGCATTCCATCTATAGAGATGTTCTGGGTTTTCGTGGGATTTTTTTTTTATCGGTATTGGTGTTCTAGACTAGGTTTCCTAGATCCCGGCAAACACCAGGGTCGGCAAGGTTACAGGAATCTCATAGAGTTGACTAGGTTTTTCCAGTTTCTTCCTGTAAAAGCTCTGTACAAGGTTAACGGTTTAGGGTTTAGGGTTAACCAGGCCACCTCGATTCCTATTCTGGTTGAAGGCTCAAGCCTTAGGATTTTGTCTTTAAGGCCCCAAACCCTAGACCCTAAACCCCTAAACCCTAAACCCTAAACCCAAAGGCGCAGCTTCCATTGTTCAGTTTGAATATGGAGACTCCAGGTGCCAAGAGGCACACACCCAAGGATCCTTGTAGGCTTATCGGGGATGACTCACGAGCTATAGCAAGTAATTGTTTAGGGTTTAGGGCTTAAGGGGCTTAGGGTTTAGGATTTAGGGTTTAAGCGACCTTAACAGTTGCAATGGGGTTCGGGGTAACGTATGCTACGCCTGAAGTTACACAGGTGCCTCCTCTATTCCCCAAACCCTAGGCCCTAAACCCTAAACCGACATCGCACTCCCCGAGAACCTAGATGATGCAGAGTTGTACCTAGGGCTCGGAGCGGCCAGCTTGATATAACAACACGCCGGCACCTGATGTTGTAGGAGTCTCCCAAATTTCGGTTTAGGGTTTGCAAGGCCAGATGCGGGTCTGAGGGAGCTTCGAACAAACGGGTTCAAACTGGATTGTCATAGAACACACCGAGTCCCACTGGTTTCTTGAGTCAGAATCGGGCGTCCGATTTGAGAGACTGCCAGCGACGTGTTCCATACAAAATCAACAGATGGCATGCTACGAAATCTTGTTCTAGCATCGACAAGCTTGTGAGAAGTCACTCCCCGAAGGAGACGTCCGTCCAAGCTTCGGAGCCCAAAAAAAAGAGTTACGCGTGGGGCCTTGCCTCCCGGTAACGGTGTCCATACTAGACCCCAACCACCGGAAATGCACACTTCTAAGGCGTGATCTCCAAAGCGGTGTCCTAAAACGTTGTCAACACCTGCCCTCATGTATCCCAAAGGGTTCCGATCCTTACACAACCAGGTTAAAAGCTCTTGATCTACTGTATGGGCCTTAAAACTTAGAATAGGGTTTTGGGTCCGCCTTACTATAATCATGGTACAATATACCCCAAACCCTGTTCTAATTATTAAGGCCCCTAGATTAGACACATTCAGGTGGTTAGGTTGGGACCTTTGGGTAAGACCACCAGAGCCAGGTTCCGACTCTGTGTAAGGCCTTCCCTAAGGGTCCAAAGGGCCCAATTATTAGGTATTTAGGGTTTAGGGTTTAGGGTATAGTAATTGTGTAGGTTACTACTATTTGGGAGAGAATAGAATTAGGTACCTGGACCCTTAGTTAGGGCTTCCAGCATTCAGAGACGCAGTTTGTAGTTCGCAGTTGACGGAGATGCCGCGGAAGGAGCCTCATCATCTGAATCCTCGAAGAAGCCGTCCATAACGTGCGCGTGGTACCCGCCTCCGATGTGTGGATTGGGTGGTAGACCCTCTATGCCAAACCTATAAACTCTCGGTCCTCCTAAATGCCCTGAAAGTACCTATATAGGAACCCGTTTACGGCCTAAGTATATACTATATCGGTGCAGGAAGCCTTAGGGATAAAGCTCCCAGGTCCAGGTGCAGGGTTTCAGCTGCTGATGTAAATCCTACCCAGAGACTCCAAAACCCCGTAATTAAGGAAGATACCTTAAATCATATTAGGGATCCTACTATAATTTAAGGTATATTCCTTAATTAAGGGGTTTTGGAGTCTCTGGGTAGGTCTTACAAAGCTCGAACCCAACGCCTCGGAGCATGACTGCTCTGCAACTGCTGCTGAGCGGCGGACGAATGCAAAATACCAAACTCCAAAACCCGAAAGCACCCAAACCCTAAACGCCTAAACCTGAACCCCTAAACCCTGAACCTAAACCCCTAAACCCTAATCCCTAAACCTTAAACCCTAAACCCTAAATCCTAAGCCCTAAACCCCTAAACCCTAAAACTAATCCCTAAACCCCGAACCCTAAACTTTAAACCCTAAGCCGCTGAGCCCGAATCCTGCTCCCCAAGCCCGGGTGTTTCGGGTTTAGGGCTTAGGGTTTAGGGCTTAGGGTTTAGAGCTTAGGGTTTAGGGCTGAGGGTTTAGGGATCTTAAGGTGTTTAGGGTTTTTAGGGTTTTAATGAAGGTTTTTAGGGTTTAGGGTTCCCTTAATGTCCGAACCCACTGGCTCCATGTACCTATACTGGTTTAGGGTTTTGGGATTTAGACTTTTTAGTCTGGGTTTTGAGGGATACAGGTTTAGGATTCAGGGGTGTAGGGTTTAGGGTTTAGGGGTTTTAGGGTTTTTAGTTAGGGCTTTCAGGGATACTGGCTTAGGGTTTAGACTTGTAGGGATTAGGGATTTTAGGGTTTTTAAATTAGGGCTTTGAGGGATATTAGTTTAGCGTTTAGGGGTTTTGGGGCTTTGAGGGTTTAGGGTTTGAGATGTTTAGGCTGAAGGTTTTATGTAGTTGTTTACTTAGGCCCTCCTGGAAGTCCGAATTCGAGGGCGCCCGGTACCCCATTGGGTGTCTATACCGGTTTTACAAGAATTCAAGCATCCATGTACCTCTACAGTATACCCAGAGACTACAATATCCTTTAATTAAGGAATATACCTCAAAATATCATAGGATCCCTAATATGATTTGAGGTATATTCCTTAATTCTCGGGCTTGGGAGTCGCTGGGTATACTTAGGCCTAAGTATATGGGGGTATCCGAAAATAGGGGACCCTGATATAGTACCCTAAATAAATAGTAGGATCCTTATCATAAGGACCCCTAAAATAAGGTACCCTAATTTTCGGAAACTCCCATAGACTTAGGCCTTGAGGGATCGAAACTTCGATGTTTCAGAGTGCGGCGAATGCCTCGCATTTGACGCACTGGGGCTCTCCAGCGCTGGAATTCCCTAATCGCCTAAACCCTGAACCCTGAACCTCTAAACCTCTAAACCCTAAACCCCAAAACCCCTAAACCCTAAACGCCCAAACCCTAAACCCCTAAACCCTAAACCCTAAACCCTAAACCGCTTCCGTGGTCGGCTCTGGCTTTCCTTGCCTTTGTGGCTTCGAACTTCTCAGAAATCTGGTGGGGGGCAAGGAGCCAGAGACTCCAAAACCCCTTGAGTCAGGAAAAACCTTAAATCATAGGGATCCTATGATAATTTGAAGTATATTCCTTAACTAAGGGATATTGGAGTCTCTGGGGAGCGCTTGCATAATCAGAAACCAACCGTCTTAGAGGCGCCCCAAAGGATCGACGGCGAAGGCACGAGTCCGAAGAATGGCTTCGAGCGTTCTACTCCTCCAAGGTGAGAAGTGTGGGCCCCGAATATGGAAACCCTAAACCCTGAACCCTAAACCCTAAACCCTAAATCCCGAATATGGAGCCTTAGGCATTCTAGGGGGGGAATCTAAGGACCCTTGAGGGTAAGGATCTCCTAACCCCAAAGTCTTTAAACCATCCTAAACCCCAAACCCCAAAACGCCTAAACCCTAAACCATCCTAAACCCTAGAAAACCCTACCCTAAACTCTCAGGATCCCAGCGTCAAGGGCCGAGAATTACTCGGCAGAAATACTAGGGGGGGCCCATAATAATCAGAATAGGGTTTGGGGGGTATGTTATACTATAAGCATAATAAGGAACCCCCAAAACCCTAAAATCTAAACATCTAAACCCCTAAACCCTAAACTCCTAAACCCTATAAACCCTAAACCCCCAAACCCCTGAACCCTAATCCCTAAGCCCTAAACCCTACACCAAACCTCTAAACCTCTAAACCCTAAACCCCAAAACCCCTAAACCCTAAACGCCCAAACCCTAAACCCCTAAACCCTAAACCCCTGAGGCCTAAACCCAAAACCCCTAAGCCCTAAACCCCTAAACCCTCCAATTATTAAGGTCCCTAAACCCTAAACCCCTAAACCCTATAATTACTAAGGCCCCTAGATTACTAGGGGGTGGGCCCAGGGGGTTTCAACCCTTTAGCTCCGGCCGGCAACCCCCCCCCCCCAGATCTGAGAGAAACCCAACCTTCAGTCGACAAGAAGATTCAGGGTTTTAGGGCTTTTAGGTGATTTAAGGTTTTTGTCTATGGTTTTTAGGGGTTTTAGTTTTTTTGGTGTTTTAGGGCTTTTCGGTGCTTTAGGGGTTTTGGGGATTTAGGGCTTTGGGGGTTTTACGGTCTTAGATGTTTTGGGGTTTTAGTGGATTTAGGGTTTAAGGTTCAGGGGTTTTTAGGGTTTTAAAGGTTTTAGGGTTTTAGGGTTTTTGGGGTTTAGGGTTTAGGGTTTCAGGGTTTTAGGGTTTTAGGGCTTTAGAGGTTTTAGGGGTTTCAGGGTTCAGGGGTTAGAGGTTTTAGGGGTTTTAAGGGTTTTTAGGGCTTTAGGGTTTTTAGGGGTTTTAGGGGTTTTAGGGTTTGCGAGCTTTAGGGATTTAGGGACTTTAGAGGTTTCAGGGTTTTAGGGCTTGAGGGTTTAGGGTTTCGGGAACTACATAGAAACCATTATAAGAAGCCTTAAAACAGGTACGTCTTTTCGGCTACAGGAAAACCCCCTGCTTCAATCGTAAGCCCTAAACCCTAAACCCTAAACTCTAAACCCTGAACCCTTAACCCTAAACCCTAAACTACCTAGACACTAAACCAGAAAGCTTCTGCAACCGCTTAGGAAGGTTGGAGGCCCCAAACCTCAACCCCGGAACCCTAAACTACGAGTCCGGAACAGGAGAATTTAGGGTTTAGGGGTTTAGGACCC
>CAJNDV010033505.1:20199-33829 GCA_905221635.1 Symbiodinium sp. CCMP2456 | reverse complement strand
TTTAGGGCTTGAACCCTGAACCCTAAACCCTAAACCCTAAGCCCTGAACTCTAGACCTAAACCGTTCCATTTCCTTTTGAAGGGTGTTGGGAACTAAGGGTTCTATGAGGGTACCACAAGGGACAGCGATATAGTACAGACTTTACCAGGTACACTGTATACTTATCACTCCTTCAACGACGTACCTTTGCATTATGGCGACATAGTGGGTTGGGTTGGCATTTCACGGGGCTTCAATACTCAGTGTCTTGGAACGGCGCTTTGATGTTGAGGCCACTGGTAGGATGCTTTTTAGCTTCAGGGGCTTTCGCCAGAGGTGTTTAGAGGCTTTCGGGGCTTACGGCTCAGGGTTTAGGGCTGTATGAAACCTGGATGCACGACACCGGCCCATACATCCCGCGGTTCAGGGTTTAGGGCTTTAGGGGCGAGGGTTGTCGGCTTTGGGCTGGCGAGAAATTCAGGTTGGGTTTTTGGCTAGTCATACATGAATGATCATGAGTCATGAGTAGTTATGTGAGCACCTTTGCTTTGGACTAAAGATGCTGTAGCCGTCAACCCTAAACCCTGAAGCCTGAACCCTAGGACTAGAGCTAATCTAGCCATGATTCCTTTCAGTCCCCGTTAAACCATTGACTTGGAACCTTTCTTCCGACCATATTCTGATCCATGAATCAGTTTTGAGGGTGTTCAGGACGTCAGTTTCAGGGTTTAGGCTTTAGGGGTTTAGGGGTTGAGGGTTATATAGGGTTTAGGATGCTTTAAGTCTTTGGGTTTCAGGGTTTAGGGCTGTAGGGGTTTAGGGTTGCAGGGTTTAGGATGGTTTAAGGGTTTCGCAGTATAGGCTTTAGGCCCATGGAACGAGGTTCATTGAACTCTTACAAGGAGAACCCCAGCCAGTGGCAACGGCTACGTCTCACGAGTTTCACCAGTTTCATCCAACCCGGCGCTGGTAATCTCAGCCAGGAATTATTTTATGCTCTAGACTTTGCAGGGGCCCTGCAATCCATCCTCCAACAGTAACAGAAAGCTCCAGAGCCTCAGCTACCATAAGTAGAGTCGGCAGGTTCTACATTATACCGTAAATCCTACTTAACAAACGTAGCCTTCTAGTGACTCATAGACAAAGGTCGAGCGGTTTGGGGTTCTGGCTTTGGGGTTTCTTTTTTTGTGGACCCTCCACTAGACCCTGCAGTTTAGGGTTTAGGGTTTAGGGTTTAGGGTTTAGGGTTAACCCCTCAAAAACCCCCCTAAACCGCTTGAATCAGTTGTTCCTGGAGCCGGAGATCCTCTGCAGCCGACGGTAACTGCATTATCTACAGGTCTTAGACTCTAAACCCTATAAACCCTATAAACCCTAAACCCCTAATTAAACCCTCAACTAAAAAAACCCTAAACCCTAACCCCCTAAACCCTAAATCCCTACACCCCTAAACCCCTAAACGCTAACCCCTATAGACCCTAAACCCTAAACCCACAGGGCTGAAGGGGTTTGGGCTTATCAGGTTTTAAGGTTTCGGACTTATGCTGCAGGGATAGGGTTCAAGGTTCGGGATTCCCTCTTCCCTAAATCGTTTTGGTAGGGTTTAGGGTTTAGGGTTTAGGTTTCCCTTATAAACCCGACAGTAGTGGTTCGAGTGGTATCGCGGCTTGTCGTTATCACGAGGCAGCTCTTCATCTCTCATCAGCCTTTGCAGTTGATCCTTCAGCCGAATTGTATATGGGGGCCTTAAATCATTCGAATCGGCTTTTGCGTTGGTTTACGCCATACACGCCAATAGGAGAACGGAGTAATGGATTATCATTTAATACCTCAGGCCAATCTGTTAGGCGACCTCTTCGCGATACCCAAGGCTTCACACAAGGCTGAGGGCTTCAAGGTCGGCTGGAAGCATACCTGAAAGCATTGCTGCATGCTTATGGCAGTAGACTTAAGACTATGACCCCTAAACCTATAAACCCTGAGCCCCACGATATGATTGCGGGTCACGTGCTGGCTTCGAATTTTAGGTAGCTCCGAGTGGTCCAAGGATTTATGCGTCGTGTCATTTTGCACTTTATGAACGCCTATAATATAGGGGGCCTAAATAATTATCTATGCTATTTTGGGGTGTTCCTTATGATGATTATAGACGCAGAATATAGGGGGCTAAGTAAACACCTATAATATTTTTTTTTTTGGGGGGGTCCTTGTTATAATTTCAGTTTAATAATTACCTATACTATCTATGCTATTTTGGGGTGTTCCTTATGATGATTATAGACGCAGAATATAGGGGGCTAAGTAAACACCTATAATATTGGGGGGGGGTCCTTGTTATAATTTCAGTTTAAAAATTACCTATACTATTCGGGGATTCCTTATTCTAATTATAGCATGATGGCCCCCAAAACCCTATTCTAATTATTAAGGCCCCTAAACCCTAAACCCTTATAGTAGCCCTGATAGAATCCTTTAACAAACCCTTTAATCAACCCCAAAACCTATTCTAATTATTAAGGCCCCTACGTTAGGCCCAAGGAGCTTAGGGCTGCTGTGTATATTATAGTAATGAAAGTATAATATTATAATGAAGCATAGAAATATATACATATGTGTGTATATATGCATATATGTGTATATACGTATGTGTACATATATATGTATGTATATATGTATATATCTCTATACAATTATTCATGTATATGCATATGTTTATATAACAAAGTAGAACTCGTATAGTCTATAACTCTTTAAACCCGAGGGGTATTTTTGTTATTCTGGGGCCACAGGGCTTGTGGTAATGGCAGCTCTCCGACACAGTCTCTCTGAGTTAAAGGTACACGGTACATGCTTGCACGTTACTTCGGTTTACCGGATTAAGGTTCCAATCAACTGTTGGTTTAAGGTGTACGGTTCAACGACCTTTGCATGCGACACATCCTCGTTGACATATTGAAATATATTGGACTGTCTGACCACTCGGAATGGACACGTGATTTGCCTTTCGGCCATCGCAACACGCGAGGTTTCGAAAACGTGCGCTGGCACACGTTTAGGATTCAGGTCTCAGCGGGGTCTGAGTTCGCAGAAGCTTCTCCGACAAAGAACGAAGCCAGCATCGAGTAGGGTCAGCAATTGTCAACAGGGTTTGAGGAATGATGAGGGTGTCGTACATGGGGTTTCATGTGGGCCATCATAGACAAAAAGCCTGTGCCCGCTATGCTTCCGAAACTGGACAATCCCTGCTCGAGATGAGACTACATCTGGGCACAATGATAAGTTTCGTTCGAACCCTTGGAACCCAGTAACTTACTAGATGTTTACAATGGCAAGCCCGGGTTTCCCAGGTGTGAGAGTTTGCTTAAGGCCATGTGGTCCATCTCATCGACATTGCACGGCGAGTAAGGATATCGCACAACCCAGAGGTAACACAAACATTTCTGCCGATAAGGCTCGCCCCCGTTACATTCTATGAGGGGTATGACAACCTCTACGGTACTCGCCGAAGGACTACACGATTTAAGGAAACCCTGGAAACACTCGCTTTGCTGTCCTTGAAGCCTCATCCCTAAACCGTTCACTGTCGTGCATAGCTACAAGTAAACCTCCTCGAAATTCAGCTGAAGTACTTCGCTGCAAGCCACTGACGTTTTAGGGTTGATAGGCTCAGGGTTTAGGGCATGCAACCCTGCTGGGACTTAGAAGTACAGTTATCAGTACCTTAATTGGGGTTATAAGTACTTATAAGTATAGTTGCCTTATTTATAACCCCAGTTATTAAGTCCCAAGAACCTTTAAGTACCTGAGACAAGATCCACTGCGCGCTTGAGCCTGCAGCAATTGTGGCTTGTTGACTTCTGAAAAGTTTCCGGTTCGCAAGCCGGGGCAAATGGCCCGGCTTTCGCTGCCACTAGGTTGAGCTGTTGTACGTATGTATCTTAGTCGTTGTGCGATTACCGCACAGCCTGGAAAAAACATACATTAAAAACCTTAAAACTCTGAAGCCTGTATGCCTGAAGCCCCACAAACCTAACTAACCTAAATCCCCTAAGCTCTAGAATCCCGGCCTAGCATCCTAAAATTCCGAAAACCCTTAAGACGCTAAGCCTAAGCGCCCTGAAGCCGTACACCTCTAAAGCCGAATACCCTAGACCCATCTTGTGGCGCAAGGGCCCGAATGCCCTAAAGCCCAAGCTCTAGTGGTAGCTGCCCAAACCTACTTTTTTTTGTTGCATTGTCCCTTTTAAGGTTCTTCTTAGGGCTTATAATTGAGAAACTACAGAACAGGAGGTTTAAACCCACTTTTTTGTGTTGTCCCTATAAAGTCTAGATTAGGGTCCATCCGATGCAGCAGAGTGCATCAGCTCGAAATTCTAATACGGTAGGGTCTATAAACAAGATTGAACAAGACAGTCTACTACAGTAAGACTTATAATATGTATACATCCTACTGCGCTAGACTAAATACGAAACTACGAAACAGTAGGTTTCTAGAGACTTCAATATCCCTTTATTAAGGAATATACCTTAAATCATAGTAGGATCCTAATATGATTTAAGGTATATTCCTCAATTTATATTCCTCATTTAAGATATATTGGAGTCTCTGGGTTATGGCAGTTTCGGGTTCTGGGGAGCTGAGGTCATGGCTCGCGGTGCTCCTGGGCTTCTTGGGCCGGGGGTGCCTAGCACAGCGAAAGGCGGGGGGTGGGGGGAAGTTGTTCTGGCTCTGGTTTAGCAGGGTTCTGTATATGTATATATATATATATATATACATGTGTATATATATATATATATATGTATACATACATATGTAGATCGCTCTATATATATATATAAATATATATATATATATATATATATATTAAGTATATACAGATACACACATACATACAGATATACCTAAATACAGAAACAGAGACAGACACAGAGGGAGAGGAAGGGTTTCATTATTAAAGCAAAGCAGATCATGGTTGATCGTGTTGTAGGCATTGGCTTTAGGTTTGTGTGGGGTTTCAGGGCGTAGGTCCTTTATACGCGATAGGGGTCCGTTTAATTGAGGGTATTGTACTTCTCAGGCTCCCTTCTTAGTATTTCCTGAAACTCCCACATGAGCGCACCGTGCATGGCGTGGCCGAGTACCACTGAAGCAAGAGCTACGGTTGAGGGTGGAGGCTTGTGCACTAAGGCAAAGATCCCTTGCCAGAAACCTATACCCCAAACCTATACAGCTTGAACCCAGACCCTAAACCGTAAACCCCAAACCCATAGAGCTTGAACCATGATTCCTAAACCCAAAACCTATAGAGCTTGAACCCTAAACCCTAAACCCCAAACCTACAGAGCTTGAACCCTAAACCCTAAACCCTGAACCTACAGAGCTTGAACCCTAATTAAAGCCTAAACCCAAGATCGTCTACAGAGCTTGAACCCTAAAGCCTAAGCCCAAAACCTATAGGGCTTGAACCGAAATCCCTCTGAGCCACGGACAGTGCCGAAATCTGGACCCGCTAGTTTTCCCGGCAACCCGAATCCTGAGACACCGGAAAGAATGATGAAGCAGACAAGAGGCATCAAGAGTTCGGTGTGGAAAGATGCTGATTTGCTGGGTTTTAGGGTTTAGGGATGTTTAGGGTTTATAGGGCTTTTTAGGGTTTAATTCAGGGATGTTTAGAGTTTATAGGGTTTTTTAGGCTTTAGGGGTGTAGGGTTTAGAGTTTAGGGTTGACCTGGGTCATGATCCGCGAGTGCAGGTCATATGCGCTCCCAACTGCCGCACCTGCGTCAAGACAGGCACATGTGATCCATGGCCTGTTCATCAGATGGGTTTATAGGGTTTAGGAAACTTGATCTTCCAGTAACCGCATGAAGTGAAGCACGGCATAGGTTTCAGTGTACCTCGGAGCTGAGGTGTGGCTAAGCCTGACGGCTGTTGTGAAGATCATGGGAATTGGTAATCATGCTGCTAGCGCTCAAGGCCACGTCCTCTGTGTGCACATAGGGCTGATGGACTACGTGGAGTATCTTGAACTATGGGAACTATCTGGAAGTAGGGTGAATGCTCACTAGCTCTTATGGAATGGGCAGCATCTCGTCCATCAGAAGTATGAACCCATCATCCCACCTTCTCCCGCCAAGGAAGAATGCCTCGCGGGCTACACCGTGAAGCCAGAGGACCGGACGTGCGGAGAGTGCGCTAAGAATTGCCAAGACTGCTCGGCCAGCGGCCACCCGGCTGATGCAGCAGGGCTGTGCTTTGGGGTTTAGGGTTTAGGGTTTAGGTTGGATGTTCCTAAAGCCCAATGCATAGAAGCCTAAATAGCTACCAATATTATCCTTAAGGGTCCCTTTGTATGATTCCACTATACTACATCCCAAGCCTTTGTCCGAACTACTGGTATTAAGGCCGTGATAGTTTCAGCAGAAAGGCACAGGCCGTGGCCCGCATCATGGTCATTGAAATTAAACCCTAATGCCTAACCCTAAAACCCTACTACAGCCAAAGCCTAAGCCCTAAACCCCAACTCCAAACCGGCAAAGCTGCTTTGAGGCTCAGAAACTTTGGGAGCTTAGGATTTAGGGGTCCAGGGGTTTAGGATTAGGGGTTTAGAGGTTTAGAGGTTTAGGGTTTGGGGGCTTATAGGTTTACGGATTCGGAGGATTAGGGATTGTGGGTCTAGGGGTTTGGGGGTATTCGGCTTAAGGTTCCAGCTAGCTTGCAGGGTGGCAATGTGCTGAAGTGGCAGGGTGTGAGTTTCGGTTCGGAACGGGGAGCGACCGATGGTCAAACCCGAAACCCTGAACCCTAAACCCTGAGCCCTAAACCCCTAAACCCTAAACCCTAAACCCTAAACCCCTAAACCCCTAAACCCTAAACCCTAAGGTACAGAGGCGAAGGTGGAACCAAGAACCTGCGTAATCAGGCTCTCCGAAAGCTTTCGCAGTGGGAAAGATGTGTCAACCAAATCTTAAGCTAAACATAAACAATAGACCACCACAAACAAACCAGTATATTATGCTATACGAGACTATACTATGCTACACTGTAATATAAGATGGTACAATGGGAGAAGCATAGTATAATATAACATATTCCAACATAACATGCTATTGCAAAACATAACAATATAATATGACACATGTAATGTTAATTTTCTGCCCAAGGGCCCGGCAGTTGCAACATCTGCGTCGAGGGCTACACATGGTGGAAAGGAAGTATGCTGTCGTCTGCGAGATGCCACCCAGCCCTGCTTAAAGTTTAGGGTTTAGGGTTTACCGCGAGAAAGGGAGCTTGTTAACCATAGGAGTACGCCTGGGGTTTCGATCCTTGTTGGGTTTTTGAGGTTGAGGGTTCAGGGTTTTGAGGTATACCTAATACCACTACTCTCACTGCGGCAGAACGAAAGTTCGTCGTACTCGCGCATGATCGTAACCCGTTTCCCCCTGAGACTCCTCCGCCACAGTTCTCCGTCCGGAACATATAATGTAGCATAGGGTTTAGGGTTTAGGGTTTAGGGTTTAGGGTTTAGGGTTTAGGGTCGTGACAGTGGATTATTTTTCCGCTAGCCGCTAGCCGCTAGCCATGCCAGGCAGAATGCGCTTTTCGGTACGACATGCTCTCCGCATGATCCCGTAGGGCGATGTATTGTAGCTCAGGGATTCTCTTTTAAGGGCCATACTGTCTTCACTAAAGGGCACTTGGCGGGGTCCTGGAACCCATATAAGAAAAAGCGGTCTAAATAGTTACCAATACTATTTTGGAAGGTTCCTTGTTATGATTATAGTATAGTATTCCCCAACACCCTCTTCTAATTATTAAGGCCCCTACATTACCTGATATCGTGGTCTTGATAACTTATAAGCAGGGCTCCGAGTTTGAGGTGTGGGTCATTGGGCTGCCGAATGTTGAGGAGTTGATGTTCAGCGTGTGTGTCGCGGAACCCTTGTCCTTGATGAGGATTTCTACTTGGAGTGTCGGGAGACTTAGCAAGTAGTTAATAAGTAGTCTTTTAAGTTTTTAAGTGCCCTAATAGGGATCCTAACTAGGGCTTCTGATGCTTATAAGCCTCAGGGTTCGTAAAACCAGGCCTCAGAGTTGCATCTTCGCCTCCTTTAGGGTTGAGGGTTTACTTAGGGTTCAGGGTTGAGAGTTTAGGTTTGAGTACAGGATAGGGCGAAAAGTATTGCCGCTCGGGTTTTCTTACTGTGATTATGTATATCTATGCATATGTATATATCTGTATTATATATATATATATATACATGGATGACACACACACACACTATAGTGTTCCTCCAAAGCTTGTTCTAGTTTTTACTAATTTCATATTGTGGCTACAACTTTTTTTTGTGCGGGCTTCGGGGCGAAGTCGGAACCCTGAAGTTGAGATTGTTTAGGGTTTAGAGTTCAAGATTTTGGGTTTTGATTTCGGGTTTTGTTGATTTCGTGTTGGGTTTTCGTTTGGAATTTCTGATGGTTTTGGGTTTCGGTTTTGAGGCGAAGTCCTAAACCCGACATCCCTTTGGGCCGTTTCAGCTTGCTGGCATCGTCGAAGTGGAAAGACGGCTGCGGCTCACCTTACTGGGCCTTCTTGGGGGCAACCTTGATCTGCTTCGCCGGCAACAGCTGTTGGAAGGAAAGATGTCAGCGTGAGAACCTCGTGTGAAATCATCAAGAACTAAAAGCGGCACAGGATTTGCAGCCCTAAGCCCCAAAAGCTAAACTAGGCCCTGAATCGTAAGCCCTAACCCTAAACCCTAAACCCTAAACCCTAAACCCTAAACCCCTCAGTTGGTGTTTGAAGACAGAGATTTCGACAGTTTTTCGGGCCTGGTTCCGAGGCCCAGGGTTTGGTCCAGTGCTTTGGGTGTGCGCTTCGTGGAAGGCCTGCGGACCTGGGTTTAGGGTTCAGGCTTTTAGGGGTTTGGGGCCTTTAGGGTTTAGGGTTTAGGGTTTAGGGTTTAGGGTTAGGGGGCTTTTAGGGGTTTGGGGCCTTTAGGTTTGGGGTTTAGGGTTTAGGGTTTAGGGTTAAGGGTTTAAGGGTTTAGGGTTTAGGGTTTAGGGTTTAGGGGTTATGAGGAACCCTAAACCCGAACGGTGATACGGTCGTAATGCATGAAGTCTTGGGGCAAGTAACCTACACCCTTCACTAGCAAGGCACCTACGCCCCGAAGCCCCACATACTATCAAGCCATAATCCGAACCCCCGAAACAAGTCCGAAAAAGCCAAGGTGAGCCTTGCGCAGCAAATTGTACGAAGTGCGACACTGCAGGCTATGGAAAATGCGATATTTGCCAGGACGGCTGCCCGCTTGCAGCCAGTTGGGTTTAATTGAGCAGGGTTCTGTATAGTTGTACAGTAGCAGGCCCGAGCCAATGCTCAAAACAAGTAAAGCGGCAACAACTTCAATTAAATCTACTACCTTAAACCCTAAACCCGAAAATCTATTACATACTGCCAACATAGAGCACTTGTCAAGAGTGATTTGAGGGGTTAAGGTTGTGAACTTGAGGAGAGCCTCGACCTTACAGCCTTACATCCCAAGGCTCTAACAGGTGAAGCCTATGGCCAACATACCCTGAATCTGGGTCCGTGTTGGACACAATTTTACAGTTTTGTGTTAATAAAGCCAAATAAGGATTGAACATGATCATTCCTAAACCCTAAACCCTAAACCCTAAACCCTAAAATATAGCCCCAACAGGGAACCAGGAACCCTGAGCCCCAGACTCAAAAGGGTGGTCGTCTTGAGGCAAGCTCTGAAGGAAGGGCAATTTAGCAGCCGCAGCACTTAGCAATACTACTCCTTACTCAGGGCCTCCGGGGGTCCGGTACCCAAAACCCTAAACCCTGAACCCTAAACCCTAAACCCTAAGTTAGTGCCTTGGGGTTGCTGATAATAACGCCACTGTAAGCACCTAAAGCCCTACTCGCTTCTTTCGGTAGGGTGAACGACCGAGTCGGGGCGTCAGAGTTAAATCGAAGGAGTTTGGGGTTCCCGCTATTCCGGCTACACGATGATAGTTGGGTTTAGGGTTTAGGGCTTAGGGGTATCATCGTTATGTTGATGATAGTTTTGATGGTGACGTTAGATCACTTCCCCGAGCCTTAACAGTATAACAGCAAGATGTTGAAATCGGTTCGGGCGTGCAGCACAGTGCTTCGAAGCTCGAAGGCGCTCACCTCAAACCTGAAGAAGGTTGTGAGTTTCCGGAAATTGGGGGGTACCTTATGATGGGGGGTCCTTATAATAAGGATCCTACTATTCAGGGTGCTATATTAGGGTCCCCTATTTTCGGAAACCCCCAGTTCTGTAGCACGGACATCCAGGGTTCAAGCTGGAGTTGCCTCCAACAGGGAAGCCCCTAAAGCAATATGGGTAGTTGTCAAAATTAGGGTCCCTTTTGGGGTACCCTAAATAATAGGTGCCGTATTAGAATAAGGACCCACAAAGGGACCATAATTTTGACAACCACCCCTGTGGAGTTTGATTGGAAGTTTAGGATTTGGGGCTGAAGGTCCAATCTTGGCTTAACCAATCGCAATCTTCTTAGAGACTCCAACAAACCGGAGGCCTATGGAATATAGATTATATTGGACGGTATTAAAATCCTTCGACAATCTGCACAGTATAGTCCTATGAGATTAAGCCTACACCCCTCAGGCCAAACCTAACCCCTAAACCCTAAACCCTAAACCCTAAACCCTAAACCCTAAACCCTAAACCCTAAACCCTAAACCCTAAACCTAACCCCAAACCCTAAACCCTCAAAGATGAACAACAACCTAAGTAGTATATGACACTGAGGCTATGAGTTGACAAAAGATGGCAACAAGCTGTGCAAGAGCCCCGGCGAGATCTAGGGTTTGGGGTTTAGGGTGGTTTAAGGAATTCAGGGCTTTAGAGGCTTTAGGAGGGTTTAGGGTTGGAAATTGTGGGGGATGCGATGTTGGTCATGCTTGCAGTACTCTCATGATCCTGAATCTCGAACCTTAAGCACTTAACCTGCCTGGTGGCTTTGGGGATTGTTGTGCTTGGTAGTTGGAAGTACCAGAGCCTACTCACTTGCTAGCCCCGAATCTTTCTGGCCGTTGGAGGTTCGACTTTCATGTGTTTAGGGTTTAGGGCTTAGGGTTGAGCAAGTCGTTTCACTGGTAGTCTCGTATGGCCTCTGCGGCTTCAACTCACATTTGCTTAGACATTGTCAGTGTTTTACGTTCAGTGACGGGTCCACACAATGCTGGGGCACGTTCAGACATCTGCACAATGCGCCAAGTCAAAATGTGTGGCTGCTTGTTTGTTTGCTTGCTTGCGTGTGTTGTGTGTGTGTGTGTTCGTTCGTTTGCGTCTTGCTTAAGGGTAGGAGGGGTTCGGGCACATATCGTCCTGAACCATGTCAAGCAGAAGCGAAGATGCTGGCACCTCTCACCAAGCTTTGTAAGGGAGCCCAACAGCGTCTTGTGTTAACGGCGCTGTATTTGGATTGCGCCAACCCCCCTTCCTGCTATAAATACAGCCGGGAAGGATAAGACTTTGGGCACCTAAGTGTTGGGCACACGTCAATCCCCACTAAAGAGGGGTTTGGGGTTTAGGGTTGCAGCAATAAAGCATCCCTGAATAGTGGCGTACTGTAAAGGCCTGGCCAAGCCCCTTCAGCACTAAAGCCCAAGCCCCTTCAGCACTAAAAACAAGATTGAACTTCAATATAGGTGCCTGAGTAATTGCCAATAGTATTCCGTCGGGTTTCCTGTTACTAGTATACTAAAGTTTCATCAAAACCCTCTTCTATCATTATGGCCCTTGTATTACGTATGTACAGATTCGCAGCCCAAGGACATGCTCGGAGCACTGTCAGGGCTGCCAGACAGCCGGCGGTGGCCTTTGTGATGTGACTGGGCCTTCTTTGATACCGTCGGGTGCGTTAGGGCTTGGGGGTTTCGGAATGTGAGCTCTTCTGGCTTAAAGCTTTGGGTTTGGGGTTTTGGAGTTTTACTCCAGAAGTTCTGGCAAGGGTTTGGGTTATCCTGTGGTTGGGACTGGGCGATGCTTGCTTGTTGTAGATCCTAGAGTATACAGAATCCTTGAAACCAGGATCCCCAACAAGGGACCCCGACAGTACAGGAACCCGCTCCCGGGTACCAGATGTGTTCATTGCATGTCGTGTTGCCCGGATGGAGGACCCCTGGTTCGCCCACAGCAGGGATTCTGGGTTTTAAGGTTTGGGTTGTAGGGTGCCGGGTTGTCTCCCGAATATGCTTTTGCAGGTGCGAATGCTTTGGCCTGGTTACCCTTCGTTGTGTGCCTCCGTACATAAGGGCTAGAATCTAGGCTAGAAGTTGCATATCTCGCGGAGCAGATCGACTTGAAGCAAGTGCTAGGTAGGCCTTTGGGGAAACTTTCCCCTAAACCCTAAACCCCAAAGCCCTAAACCCTAAACCCTAAACCCTAAACCCTAAACCCCAAAGCCCTAAACCCCTATTGGGCTTAGGAGGATCTTATCGTACGAGCATTTTCCCGCAGAGCCCTCGATCCCCACCAGCCCCACAATGTCTCAGCCCATGGAGGTCTTGATAACTCGAAGTTCTGTTCCGTTACAGCCGTAGCATAGCATACCTCCGCACCCTAATCTAATTGAGGCTCTTATTGTTTAAATCCTTATCACAAGACCCTATACAGACCTCATAAACCCACTATAAAGCAACCTTTATAGCTTTCAAGGGAAGAGGATTCTAATGAAATCAGAATAAAGCCCCAACGCTCGGCCCGAACATCTTCTTTGGTAATGCCAGGGTTCTGGATTTAGTTTGCCGTTGGCTCAGGTTTCCAGTTCCGTGTTCAGACTTGTGGGCTCAGGGTTCAGGATTCAGGGTTTAGGGTTTTGGAGTTAAATTAGGGTTTCAGGTTGACCGTTGAGGGCTTTGCACGTAGATTCTGGCGTTTAGGCACCCTAAACCCTAAACCCTAAACCCTAAACCCTAAACCCTGAACCCAAAGGCTCAAAACGGCCACAAGCCTTCTGTAGCAGGGTCTCTGAGGCCCACAGCCGTTACAGGCGAATCCTGAGAGCTTTCGAGTTTGGGTTTAGGGTTCAGGGCTTACTTCAAGGCTCATGGGTCTGAGTAATTCGGGTTATAAATAAGGTAACTATACTTAAAACCTCAATTAGGGTACTTATAACTGTACTTATAAAGTCCCATGAACCTCCAAGTAGGGTTTAGGGACAGGAAGGCCAAAACCCCAAAACCCTAAACCCTAAACCCTAAACCCTGAACTGAGGTTTGCAAGACAGGCTACGCGTTGACGACAGCAAGCATCTGTGGCGACTCTCGCCTTACTTCTCTTAAGTCTTAATACGGTTTAGGGTTTAGGGTTTAGGGTTTAAGAGTTCCAGCCTTGCAGCTTTTCAGAGTTTCTGTTTCTTGCAACCCCCTGAACCTTATTTATTGTACTGCACTCCACTCTATTCTATTTTGCTCTTGCTTTCCCCAGTTTGCATAAAGAAAGGAGTGCGCCGGCAATTGCAAGCAGTGTGCACGAGCGGGTCCTGGGCGTGGCTTCGCTTGCGGTTAGCATAGGGTCCATTAGGGCCAACTAGGGGTTTAGGGTTTATAGGGCCCCTAAAACCCTGAACTCTAAACCCTTAACCCT
>CAJNDV010033505.1:0-13285 GCA_905221635.1 Symbiodinium sp. CCMP2456 | reverse complement strand
TAGGGTTTAGGGTTCAGGGTGTGTTAGGGTTTAGGGCTTTAGGGGTTTAGGGTTCAGGGTTTTCGGTCTAATTAGGGGTTATAGAGGGTTGTCATAGTAATTCCCAAGGGCTCCAGCTACTCAAATAATGGGTTATACCGGATTACATATTAGGCAACTGGAGCCCTAGGGAAACTAGTTCTTTGGAGGGGTTATAGAGGGTTGTCGTAGCAATTTATGAAACTGTAGCACCCTAAACCCTAAACCCCTAAACCCTAAACCCTAACCCCAAGGGTCCCTTTAAGGGTCCCTCCTTTATACCCTAAACTCCCCACCTGTAGTTTCCTTTAAATAAGGAGAGCCCACTCTGCAGTATCCTCATCCCATTTACTACGATGACCTTAGACCTACTTGGAGGTTCATGGGACTTAATAAGTACTTTTATAAGTACCCTAACTGGGGTTATAAGTACTTATAAGTATAGTTACCTTACTGATAACCCTAGTTACTAAGTCCCATGAACCTTCAAGTAGGTAGAGAGCTCCTTCGTTCGCAAGATCCCACTTGTGTTCCCAAGCCTCAATCAGCCCGAAACCGTAAACCTTTACCCTAGACCTAAAACCCTAAACCCTAAATCCCAAAAACCCATAAACCGCCCTAAACCGTAAACTCTAAACCCTGAGACGTGTGATGTTCGGCATGTCCCGCAAGGATGAATATCTGCTCACTGAGGGCAACGAGTGCGGACTATGCCCCGACAACTGCGACGAATGCACTTACGGATTGAAGTGCGATGTTTGCAAGCCGTACCGTGGTTATAAGCAATTATAAAGTATAGTTACCTTATTTTTAACCCTAGTTACTCAGTCCCATGAACCTTTTAAGTGGGGGTTTAGCAGGCTCTGGACCAAAGAGCCCAGCTGCTTTTGTACCATGCGGCCCTGTTGTATGGCATCTGCATGCCATATTTGGAATTTGTGATGTCCTGTTAGTCCACTCAAGCATAAGTTCCAGCCTAGGCCTTTTGGCTGGACCGACGATTGGAAGTGTGCCAAGTGCGAGCCCAACTGCAAGTCTTGCAGAAAAAACGGAGCCGCGAAGTGCGACGAGTGCAAGGAGAACTATGCGCTGAACAAGGGCACCAAGAAGTGCGAGAAGTGTGCCGATCACTGCAAAAGTTGTGACACTCAAGGGGGCGGCAAGTGTGATGTCTGCAAGGCCGGGTACGGATGGACAAATGATTGGAAGTGCGCACCCTGCGCTGCAGGGTGTAAGGACTGTGCCCAGGCAGGAGCAGGGAAATGCAACAATTGCGAGGCCAAGCATGCATCCAGGTGGCATGTTGGAAATTGTAACTTCCTGCATACTCTGATTGTTACAAGTGTTTGTTGAATACTATGTTGGGGGGGGGCCAGAAGCTTTAACTCAGGCATGGAATCAGCAGACAAATGCCTGCGAGCCCTGTGCCCCGAATTGCCAGAGCTGTGGTCGTGCGGGCCCTGGTTGGTGCGATGTGTGCGAGGATCCCTATGAGGTATCGAAGAAGACATGGATGTGCGAACGCTGTGCGACGAATTGTGTGGAGTGCAAGAGCGCAGGTGGTGGCAAATGCGATGTGTGCAAGGCGGGGTACGGGATTATTGCAAGTCAGCAGACCTGTGACGAGTGTGATCCAAGCAAGAAGCGGTGCAAAAGCTGCGATCGTGCTGGCGCTTACAAATGCGATCAGTGCAAACCTGGTTACGAGCTCGGCAAGGCGTCATTGACGTGTTTGAAGTGTGCCAGCAATTGCGCCACTTGTGCGACTGCCGGAGAGGGCAGATGCGACTCGTGCACCGAAGGCTATGCCCTTACCTTGGACTCGCAGAACACATGCCAGCCCTGCGGAAAGAATTGCCTCGGTTGTGCTCGCGCCGGGCCAGGCAAATGTGACAGCTGCGCAGACGGTTTTGCACTTGACACTGGGAAAACCTGCAAACCATGTGCTTCCAACTGCAGAGTTTGCAGAAAAGAGGGTCCAGGGCGTTGTGACGATGGGGGCTGCCAGCTCAAATACGAGCTCACAGCAGCTCGTACTTGCGCCCCATGTGCCGATCATTGTGACAGCTGCAAGACTGCCGGCGGTGGGCTCTGTGACGTTTGCGCCTCACACTACGGTCTCACTACTGGCCAGACCTGCGGTAAGTGTGCTGACAATTGCAGAACCTGCCAGAATGCAGGCGCATCCATGTGCGACGAGTGCAATGACGGCTACGTCCGCACAGATTCGAAGACATGTGCATCCTGCGCCAAGAACCTGTGTTCTTGTTCATCTCTAGGGTTAAAGTTAATTAAATACTGGGTTGCTGTGTTACACATTATATGGCTAGTAACCTACTATTTAGGTATCTGGAGGTTGAGGGAAAAGATATGTAATTTACGAGAATTGAAGTTACCAAAATTTAGAGAAGTAGGCAACACTTCCTTATGATGGTATTCTGATCCCTCTGCTAGTAACTTAAGCTAACCACATTAGCAAGACCCCTAAACCCTGAACCCGTAAACCCTAAACCCTAGACCCTAAACCCTAAACCCTACACCCTAAACCCTAAACCAAGAGCCCAGGAACTGCCGCGGCTGCGCCATCGCTGGTGCTTACAAGTGCGACGCCTGCGAGCCGAAATATGGACTCACCGAGTCTCGCCTCTTTTTGACGGTCTACCTAGGGTTTAGGGTTTAGGGTTAAAAACTCTCTATATTTGTAAAGCTTCTTAAGATTATTATGATTTCGATGTGTGTGTGTGTGTATATATATATATATAAATATGTACTTTTCCATGTAAGGGTAGGCTTGCTGGGGGCAGCAGATAGGGTTGAGGGCTTAAGGTTTGAGGTTTAGGGTTTACGGGTTTACGGTGTACGGCTTCCAGGGTTTAGGGTATTATCGGGTGCTTTTTTCGGGGTCCGAAGCAATACTAACACTGTTAATGAGGGTTGCAGTTCCAATGATAATTTAGTATCCCCCCTCCAGCAGCAAAATCCTAATCCGATTTTTCTCAGGCCCCTAACCAGTACGACAATCTCGTTTGAAGGTATCTCCGATTTCAATAGATGGGTTTAGGGTTTAGGGTTTAGGGTTTAGGATGGTCCATGCACACGGAACCGCCCTTTTCCCTGATCTCCAAAAAAGGCAAGCCCAAAGCCTTGAACCTGAATTAGGCGCTGAGAGGCCTCAGTTAGTTGATGATACCGTCGTAGTCTTTACAGGATTCTCGATGTAGTTCCGGTATTAAGCCCTGCAGGTTTAGAATCCCTATCCGCTTTCGGAAACTTGCAGATTTCGCGAGGCCGGGCAAACCTGCGAGAAGTGCGCGAAAAATTGCCGTGACTGTTCCAGGGCCGGTGCTGGGAGTTGTGATGTCTGCGACGCGAGCTACTCGGGCTCTCCTTTGTCAATGTATTTTTTTCAGCCTACAACCGTACAACTACAAGGGCTCCGAAGCGTTTGAGCAACATCTTGCTGATTCTGGGCCCAACAGGGGTTGGATGTATGATACCCTAAACCCCGAAACCTAAACCCAGAAGTAGGCCGCTTACACTTTTTGTCTGTGGGGTTGCCACACTTAGGCTTTCCTGCATGGGGTTCGTTTAAACAGGCAGACCCCGGTAGTCAAAGGATACCATGTTGTTTTTTCATGGTTCTTATACAGTAGAATACGAAATAGTATAACGGTATAACAGTATAACATAACATAACATAACATAGCACAACATCAAAACAAGTTCTGACATAACATGTCAGAATGATGCTTATAAGCAATAATGTGAACAGTTTTGAGCAGTAAGATTAGTAGTAGCAGTAGCAGTAGTAGTAGCAGTAATAGTAGTAGTAGAAGTAGTAGTAGTAGTAGTAGTAGTAGTAGCAGCAGTAGCAGTAGCAGTAGCAGTGGCAGTGGCAGTGGTAGTAGTAGTAGTAGTAGTAGTAGTAGCAGTAGCAGTAGTAGTAGTAGTAGTAGTAGTAGTAGTAGTAGTAGTAGTATATTAGTGCTGTTATTAATATCTGTATGTATGCACGTATCTTAATATGTATATATATATATATACATATATCTATATATATATATATATATATATCCATGGTTTGCTGCCCCCCTAGGCTATGTGGTGGATGGCCACGACTGTCTTCCTTGTGCTCAAAATTGCGACAGTTGTTTGCATGCAGGAACAAAGAAATGTGATGCAGACACTTGCCTGTGTTTGACCCGGCTCTTAGCAGATTTGCCTGTCGTGTGTCCCCACCGTCTACACACCGCCCTGAAGTCTTCGCGTTTCGAGTGCAGCTGTCAGCCAAGGGAAATTGCTATTTGGGCTACGGTATCACGGCGAACAAGCAATGTGCAAAATGCAGTGCAAACTGCATGTCTTGCACTAATGCAGGATCCTGCGACGCCTGCGCGCAGGGGTACACCCTCAATAGCTCGTCAACTTGCGACAAGATCGGCTCATGGCTACCATACATCGCTGCCATCATCGTCTTGCTGCTGGCTTGTTGTTAAGGCACTCAATACCTGACCCCATGAAGTAACCTGTTTACTCATTGTCTCTCTTTCCCTCTCTCTCTCTGTCTCTGTCTCTCTCTCTCTCTCTCTCTCTCTCTCTTTTCTTTATAAATATATGTATATTGCAAAACAGAAATATCTATATAATGTGCATTTGTTTGTTTATTTGTTTGTTTGTTTAACCATTTGATTTTCTAACTTAAACTAGCTTCCTTACAAAACCCCATACAACCCTCAAAAACCGACCGAGAACCCTGTAGATCCGCTTCTAAGACTCCTAAAGACCAGCAGAAAACGTTACTGTTAAAACCCTAGAAACCCTAAACCCTGAACCGGAGCCCAGGCTTGGGGGAGGTGCCTCCCTCTGGTGGTTCTTTGTCGTCCAGAAATCCCAAGAAGCTGGGTTCTTGCTCAGGAACTTCATTTGGGGTTAGGGTTCAGGAACTTAATTTAATAAGTTACCATCATCGGGATCTGTTGTAGATAGTATGTTGTACTTATTATGGTGACTTAAATCCCCTAACAAAGAGAACCTTTATAGAACCCTTGTAGTTACATGCACCCTAAGTTACGGCAACTTAGATCAAATTCCCTAAACCCTAAAAACAAAACCCTAAACCCTAAACCCTAAACCCTAAACCCTAAACCCTAAACCAGAACAGGAAGGTTCGGCACGGGAGACCGTCTTCGCTCCCGAAAGCCACGCACCTTTGACCGGTGCACAGGAGCCAGAGTTCTGGTTAAGGATTTGGGTTTAGGGTTTAGGGTTTAGGGTTTAGGATTTAGGGTTTAGGGTTTAGGTTGGGTAGTTCTCTAAACTAGGGTCCCTTTTGGGGTCCTCTTTATAAGGGTGCCATACGATTTCTGGGCACTTAGAAGGAACCCTGATTTTAGAGAACTACCCATTGTTGAAGGGATTTATGATGGTTTTGTAGGGTTTACAGTGCTTTTTAAGGCCGGGTTTCATCGGGTTTTGCAAGTGGTTGTTTTTGTTAAACAAATGATCCGCTAAAGCAGAGGTGTACAGCAAATAATAGCTTAAGCTTATGATCGTGATGGTAAGTTAAACGACTTTTTGGCAAGAGCACAGGAGATTCAATTGAAGTCTTTGGGGCCTAAACCCTAAACCCCTAAACCCTCCGACACTTTGTGTCGCCCTGCTATGCATCTTGGCGTGCTTCTCGCTTGGATGGTCTTGCATAAACCCCTAAACCCCTAAACCCTAAACCCCTAAACTCTAAACCCTAAACCCTAAACCCCTAAACTCTAAACCCTAAACCCTAAACCCTGAACCCCTAATCCCTAAACCCCAAACCCCAAAGAGTGCAGGAGATTCAGATGGAGTCTCTGGGCCAGGGCGCATCTTGGCGGCGCTGCGGACGACCGAAGCCTCTTTAGAGTTCAGGGTTTAGGGTTTCGGGCCCCGTGAGAATTCTCAGAGTCCTTCCCACCGGTTTCATATAGGGGCCTTAATAACTAGAATAGGGTTTGGGGCTCCTTTGTAGTGTAATCAGAATAAGGAACCCTAACGGTAGTATTGGTAACTGTTTAGGCTTCTATATTAGGGGCTTATATGTTCTGTTTGCATTCGATGGTTCGGTTCTCGAATAGAGGCAATTTGGTATGGGGGGGGGGGGGTAAGTCTAGGTAATTATAGGGGCTTAGGGCTTCCGGTATAGGTCATAGGTGCTTATACACTTCATGGGGGAAGGGTGGCTCGCAGGGAGCAGGGGGACTGGGAACGCATGACACGGACACTTATGAACCCCATCCAAGCCAATATACACCTTTTGTAACCCTGATATTTGATAAACATTCAACCCTAAACTCTAAACCAGATACACCGCAAGCCTAAACCCTGAGCCCTAAACCATCATATAAAGCGCAGTATGGGCTCCAGAAGGCCCCCCTACATTTTCTCGCACATCCCACAGTCTTGCTAGTTTCACCAGGTCGTGATCTCAAGCATGCCGTCCATTGCCACCTTTCATCCTAGCCCTAAACCCCAAATCCGAAAACCCCGTTCCCTAACTGCGTCCTAAGCCCTCAAATATAGGGGCCTAAACAGTTACCAATATTATTTTGGGGTTTTTGATAAATATTATATTATCGTGTACCCCAAAACCCTATTCTAATTATTAAGGCCCCTCCATTACCCTGAACCGTAGACCAGACCTTTCGCCCTGAAGGCCCCAACCCCTAGCAAAAACCCTTGAACCCTAAACCCTAAACCCTAAACCCTAAAAATCCCTAAACCCTAAACCCTAAACCCTAAACCTTAAACCCTAAACCTTAAACCCTAAACCCTAAACCGTATGCTTAAAGGAACCCTGAGTCCAACCTCAAGGAAAGGAGCCCCCCGTCCCACCTTAAGGAAAGGAGGAACCCTCAACCCTAAATCCTCAATCCTATACCCTAAATCCTAAACCCTAAACCCTAAACCCTAAGTCCTATACCCTGAACCCTAAATCCTACACCCTAAATCCTAAACCCTAAACCTTGAATCCTAAACCCTAAATGGGTAGTTCTCTAAATTAGGGTCCCTTTTTGGGTCCCCAATATAGTACGGCACCCTTATAGAAAGGACCCCAAAAGGGACCCTTATTTAGAAAACTACCTAAATCCTAAGCCCTGCATCAGGCGAACCATGCTCAGGCCTTCCAGACTGCCCTGATGTACCCAAGTGGAAACTTGGTCATAGTTGGGCAACATTTTACATTTTTAAGGGCACTTAAACTAAACCCTAAACCCTAAACCCTAAACCCTAAAAAAATCAATGTTTAATATTCTCCCAACAATGAGCTAGGAAAGTGGGCCGGCTACTACGTGCAACTCGCAGAAGACGGTTCCGGCCCCGAACCTGGGCTGTTTAGGGTTTAGAGTTTAGGGTTTAGGGTTTAGGGTTTAGGGTTTAGGGTTTGTCTTTTGCGAAGTTGATTTCAGTCAAGCTGCCATAGCCTTTAGGTGGCTTGCATGGTGCCTGTTTTCCTACATTTTGTCAGAATGTATGGTGGAGAACCTGCTTTCCTAATTTCACTTGCCTAAGAATCTAGGACATTTTCAGGTGGGTAGTTACCGTTATAGGAGCCTTCTAGAAGGTCTATGTACCTTATAGAAGCCTTATAGAAGCCTTATATACCCTAAACTCCCCACCTGTAGTTTCCTTCAAAAGAAGAGCCAAGGAAAGAAATCCAGTCGAGTTTGACATCGAATTCGGGCCCGACGGGTCCATCAGTGGCAGTGGTACGGATGACGTCGGTGAATACTGGCTCAAAGGTCAGGGAACGCAGACAGGCAGCATATGGATTACCAAGTCCTACAGCTCCCATGAGGCGGGCAATCTCACAAGTACACAGGTTTAGGGTATAGGGTGCCAAGCCCCAATTTCAAAGCCCGGTGCAGCCTCCAGATGCAAAGCCACTACCTCTAGCAACCACGATGCCTCCGCGCAGATGTCTATGATCCAACATGGCCGCCTTGTATTTGGTACCAGTAAGCACATATCCTTCGTTTAGGTGGCCTTGGTTACTCTAGGTCTTCATGATATAAGCTGTAACCTCGAAAGTTGGAAGTGTAATTCCCTCACCCAAGATGCCCTGAACCTTAAGCTGCGCTGAATGTCGACTTCCAGGCCATATCCCAAACATAGGGACCTGAATGATTAAGAGACTCCCTCCCATAGGATGCCCTGAATTGCAGACCTTCCAAACCTAGGGTTCAGTCTTGTTTAGGGCTAAGGGTTCAAGGCAAGTGCATAGACCACACCGGGCCATACCGTCCCCAAACCGTACCGTGAGACAGTCATGGAATCTATGTCTTTTTTGTAGTCGGGTCATCTGACGCACACAAGCTACAATGGAGACCTACAGGAAGGTAGAGTGGTTAAGCAGCCCATGGCTCTCGAGGTGAGATTTTCACCGGTCTCTACAACAAGTTAGGTCTCTAATTTATTGGGCTCCTATTCATTTGTTGAAAGGGTTTAGGGTTTAGGGCCAGACAGGTCAGTAGCCTGCGAAACGCACCACGTTCCAAGCTCATTCCACCGGCTGCGACAGCCAGGGCCGACCTTACAAAACCGCATACTCTGGACTTGGCGTTTCTTTGTGAATATTTGCAACAACCCTGGCACTCCAAAAAGCCCGAAGTAGGTACTATTTACAGACTTTAGACCCCAAAGTAGGTTCTATTTGTATCCTTGGATCCCTAGGGCAACACCCTTTGTCACGTGGCCCTTGCAGGTTTACATAAGTGATTAACGTTTAGGGGTTGTTTGAACAACAGCAAATGCAACAGCAGCGGCGACAACGACCACGACTGCCGCCCCTTCTTCTTCTTCTTCTTCTACTAGTACTAGTACTACTACTACTACTACTACTACTACTACTACTACCACTACTACTACAGCTACTACGACGACGACGACTACTACTACGACTACGACTACTGATACTATTGCTACTGCTGCTACAACAACAACAACAACAACTACTACTACTACTACTACTACTACTACTACTACTACTACTACTACTAACTACTACTGCTACTACTACTTTTACTACTACTACTACTACTACTACTACTACTACTACTACTACTGCTACTACTACTACTTCTACTACTACCACTACTAATAAACATGGGTCCAAGGGGTTGTAGAAGCCGGCGAAATTTCGTAAAACGGCAGGTGCAGTACGAGGGCAAGATGGTTGGCTCCAATCTGGCAGCGGGAATCAAGGGCACCTGGCGCATCCACGATGCCCGGCCTTGGTTGGCCAGTCTCCCCTCCTTGTTGGGATTACCCAATTAGGATTGTAAATATGAACCGCTCCATGCGGATTTGGAGGATATAAGTTCTAAATCGCTCTCTTTGTTCGGGTAGGCCGCGGCAAGCTCCGAACCCGGACCGATTGCCATTCTATGCTGTGGTGGTTCGACATACCCGTCCTCATTCAAAAAGGTAGCTTCCCATAAGAGAGCGCGTATCTGCAATGGTGCCTCCTTCAAAAGACCTTTAGCACAACCCTATAGGATGCTATGAGCATATCTTCATTGTTCTTTTCCGGAACCCTATAAGCTCGAACCCCTCAGCAATTGATGGGCCGGTTTAGGGTTTAGGGTTTAGGGTTTAGGGTTTAGGTTCATGTTGGGGTCTGGCACTGATGGGTTTCGCTGACTGGAGACTCCGAAATCTGGCCATCAAGGAGTAGGGTTTAGGGTTTAGGGTTTTAGGGTTTAGGGTATGATTTAAGTTCTATGAGGAGCCGTCTATACTACAAGGAATACGCTAAGCAGTCTGCTGAATTCAGCTTAGATATTACGTGCTACCACAGATCCCTCAGTCCTTCATTCAGGAGCTTTGGAGTTTGTTGGGTTTGCAGCTGCCGGGTTAAGGTATTAGGGTTTAGGGTTTAGGGTTTAGGGTTTAGGGTTTAGGGTTTAGGGTTTAGGGAGGTCTATTAGATTGGAAATACTGTTTCCCCACGCTCCCTGCACGATGTAATTACGTAGACTACCCTGGAGACCCCTTTCCGCAACCTACATCCTAAACTCGAAACCCTAAATCCTAAACCCTAAGAAACCCTAAACCCCCAAACCCTAAACCCTAAACCCCAAACCCCAAACCCTAAACCCTAAACCCTAAACCCTAAGAAACCCTAAACCCTAAACCCTCGCCCTTGGCCGGCCGAGGACGACTCCGACGGCGGCATCCATGCGGAGGATCGCATCAACAATGACACCTTCTACATTTGGCCTCCGGAGTCTTGAGATTGAGCCTCGGAGTCTTAGGGTTTAGGGTTTAGGGTTTTAGGGTTTAGGGTTTAGGGTCGTAAGGGAGCTATGGATCTACGGGCTATGTAGACAGAATATGTATGGATGCATGCTTGCTTTTAAACGGGCGTATGCATAGGATTATACAGAATGTACGTATATATCCTATGGTTATATGCATACATACATATATATGTATGTACATATATATATATATATATGTGCATACATGCGTACAGCGCTTATAAGTAGGGTACAGCTTTTCAAGGCCTAACTTGGGGTGTATCGATCCGAAGTCATGCGACAACCTTGGATGCTGAGGTATTAGGTTTTTAGGGTTTAGGGTTTTAGGGT
Source organism: Symbiodinium sp. CCMP2456 (assembly GCA_905221635.1). Taxonomy (NCBI): domain Eukaryota; class Dinophyceae; order Suessiales; family Symbiodiniaceae; genus Symbiodinium; species Symbiodinium sp. CCMP2456. The sequence goes on along the minus strand of CAJNDV010033505.1, from coordinate 2,642 downwards.
TTAGGGTTTAGGGTTTAAGGTTTAGGGTTTAGGGTTTAGGGTCATTGATTGGCACCATGGGGCTTTACAGGATTCTTGTTAAGGAGCCTGAAATTACGATACCATAGTAGGGATCTGTAGTAAAGGATATGGTTTCCTTATTATGGTAACTTAAAGTAGGTTCCAAAAGAAGAGCCCAGTTTATGCCCGGAGATTCCGCAAACTCCCCGTGATCAAGCTATAAATTTTCATTCTTGAGTTATGTTGACACCCATGTTGACACCCTAAACCCTAAACCCTAATCTTAAAACCCACCTCGCTCAAAAATGATGTAGGGCGCGTTCCGTAGTCAAGGGGTGCTGGAGTTTCTCGGGGTACGCACTCTTTAGAGTTTAGGGTAGCTAAGGCTTTTTGGGTTGAAGGTTGAGTGTGCAGGCTATAGTATAGGGTTTAGGCTTTGGGCATTGAGTTTCGGGGGCAAAGCCTGATCCGGATTTGATGCCCCTCTCGGTTCTCTAATTGGGGGATTCGCCTGGCGCAACAAGACTTCTTCTGCGGGGAGGGAACCGAACAGCAACACTAGTTCTGCATCATCACCTCAAGGACTTGGGTTTGGGTTTGGTATCACTTCACGATTTGTGTGGGTTGTGAGGATCCCACGGGGGTGGGGGTGGGGGGTAGCAGGACTGAGGCTTGGATTGTTGATGTATCTTTCCTGGTTTGAGACTGTGATTGCGGAGAGTGAGGGGCAATAGCAGCTTCAAGGCAGCACCTGCGTGGTTGTGTGGGGTCACCCGACATCTGAGGTATCTCGAGAAGCGGCCTTTGCCTTTCGAACAAAAGTAGTGCAAGTAAGAGAATGGAGCGTTTAATGGAGCGTTTCCTAACAGCATCATCGGCCTAAACCCTAAACCCTAAACCCTAAGCCCTAAGCCCTAAACCCTAAACCCTAAAACAACTACCCATCGCTAAAACGGCGCTCGAAATCATCAGCGCTTAAACCCGAAACTCTAAGTCCAAACTCCTAAACCCTTCTAAACCCTGAACCCTGATCACTAAATCATAACTCCTAAAAACCCCTCAATCCAAACTCCGATGAAACGCTGAGGATGCCGACCATCCGCAGTAACTCTCGGTTTCCTGGCCTGCTTCGCTTAGGGGGTTGCAGGTTTAGGGTTGAAGGGTTTAGGGCTTAGGGTTGTAGGGTTTAGGGCTTAAGGGTTTTTAGGGTTTAGGATTTAGGGTTTAGGGCTTAAAGAATTAAGGGTTTAGGGTTTAAGGGTAGTACAAGAGTATAGTGTTTCAGGATGTGGGTATGCATGTTTTCCCTACGGCTGATGGACAAAATCCTGCATGACCTTATATACCTAAACTATGGGGTTTATGGTACTATACCATATTTGGGTCATGCAGAATTTTGTCCATCAGCAGTTGTGTATGGTGCCTAGGGTTAACGGAATGCAGGATCGCGGCAATGAGACGACAAGGTCTCTAGGTCGAACCCTTAAACTTACCCCTAAACCCGAAACTCCAACCCATAAATGGAAGTTCCGGTGGCTGAGGACATCTTCCGAATACCAAAGCCTGAAGTCCTAAAAAGCCGAATCCTGTTTTCATGTGTTTGTTGCCAGAGGATCCTAACCACAAAGTGGGTCTATGCAGGGTCCCCACTGCAGAAATTTAGGGTCACACCTAAACCCTACTAAACCCTAAACGCTACCCTAAACCCTAGTCTTTTCACAGGGCCGGAGCACTGGCCAAGCAGGAACTACAACCGCACCCTCCTTAGGGCTCGCATTAGAAGGCCCCCTTGTTTTCTGAAACTTCCCATGTGCCGTGGCCATCCCAGGACCCGGATCTAGAGTGAGCAGAGATGATGGCCAAAGCAAGCCAGATCGTCTCTACAAAGGATTTGGAGTGTAGAGTTTAGGATGTATAGGCTTCGGGAGCCTAGGTCTCAGGATCACCAAGAGACGACAGCGTCTGGGTCCTTTTGCAAATGCACTCTGACAGATTTTGGCCATGCAGCATGTCTCGGCGTATGCAATATCGTGCATACGGCATACGAGATCATGTTCTGTCACTGATCTTCGTGATTTGAAGTTCTCTAGCACCCCTAAACCCTAAACCCTAAACCTAAGGCCTAAAGCCCAAGCACCAGACCAGACACTCAACCCCGAAACCTAACACCGCAAACCCGGGTATGACCCTCGGGAAGATCACAGGCCTCTTCTTTGTATGGGAAAAGGTCCGAAGAAACGCACCGGCGACGTTTAGCCAGTGACTCATTGATTGTGTGGCCAGACCAACAGCATCGGCGTGAGAAAATTGGATGAATGTCCGCTCGCTAGTTTTGTCCAGAAAAGTGTTGTCACACATTGCCAGCGTCTTCTTGGCGAACTCTACTACGGCCTAACCCGAAACACGAAACCGTCACCGAACTTTCGCACTGGATTCTGCTTGCCGCAGCATCAAAACTGGTGTTCACTCGCATTGTGTGCTGATCGGAAAATGTAGTACGCATTAGCACCCCTTCGTTTGTTGCGTATATGTTGACAGAATATACGAGTATATATATATATATATATACATAGAGTTAAAACATGGATGTATATATATATATATATATATATATATGGTCAGCCCCCCCCCCATGATCTACC